>KN888356.1:57616-69564 GCA_000934455.1 Apostichopus parvimensis | reverse complement strand
GCGCAGTTGCTCTTTCAGTAATTATAACAGACTTCATAGATCTCCGTCATTTTATTGACAAATATGTAAGTATTTACTTGCACACGGGTCATTTTGGAGAGAAAATGACTGTAGCTTCGTACTTTTTGGTGAAATTTGGCTCTTCCTGTAGGTTGTCATGGTTAAATCGTGTATTTCTTAGGGGTGTCCGAAATTCGTAGGTGTCCGAAATTAGCAATACTGACTATACAGTAGCAAGGTAGGTAACGCAAGAGCACAACAAGGCCATTAGTCACTATCTTTTCTTTGGTCAAATTCTCAGTGAATCAGGAAGAAATATGCATATCATTACCAACAAACAAAATGATGCCTAGGCTATGACAACATTTCATGAAATTTTGATCAAACTCTGTAGCCTAGGGCATAGCCTACCAAGAAACCAGACTACAGCTAAACAAAAGTCTGATTTTTTATAATGTAGGCTAAATCAGGTGTAATAAATCGATCACATTCTGACAGAATTTGATCAAACAATTGAGGAATAATGTAGATGAAGGATAGAACTAGCCAGATATCAGTGTAGCATATCACACATTCACAGAGCAAAGTCCGAGAGATCTTGATAATCGCAATCCTTTAAAGAATATTTATTCTGATCTTTCATTTATATTCTAATCTTAATGCTCACCTGTTGTCAGAAGTTTGTTTTAAATGATTATATTACTAGTGTCAAGATTATAACTTTCAGACAAAAACCAGAAACTATGCTTAATTTCTATCCAGCTGCAGGATTAATTCTAATTGGTATTGAGCATCAGGAATGTATTTTGCAATAACAATATTTAGTTTGCTATATATACTTATCAAACTATTGTAGGCTAGGGCCTAACATTATGCTTAGTTTTTCTAATGGTATGTCATCAGTACGAATTTATGAAATGTTGCAAATTGTGCCAATATTTAGTGACAAAATGATGGCCACGTTAAGCCTTAAAATGTTGCTTGTTTAGACTCCAGTCAAGTCAGATTATGTGTTTTGTACTTTGCATGTATTTTGGTGTGTATTTATCTTTAGTTTACAGAAAAGAGATAATGAAGGGACATGTATTTGTCATTTCTTTCGGAAAAACTTTTAGCAACCCCAATTGTATAATGGTGTGTCCCATCACCTTCAGCCCATTACTTGTTAATGTTGGAATAGGCCGGCAATCAGTAAACCTTAGTATTTCGTGTTAATGCAAGACACTAGGACCCCCTAAATATATTACTGCCCTTCATCCCTCACCCCACACACCCCAACAAATGTCAGAAGTTTGTTTTCAAATTGTTTTTTATTATTTTTCAAATAATATTATCATAACTAATATGAATACTCAATTGAGTCGTGATATTTTCAGTGTTTATTTTCTCTTTGTAGAATCTCTAGACAGGCCTTAGGTTTCAGTAGTAGATGTATCCTGTACAGGTCTATGTTGGTGTTTAGCTGACATTGCATGTTCACCGGTGGTGTTACATATACCTGTACTGAGACACATTGTTTGAATGTCAACTTGTAACCACTGATTTGACCTCATCCATAGTCATTAAGGCTAAATTTACTACAATCACGGTCAAACCTGCAATTTCCATTTACTTCTTACCTACAGTGAACCAAAGATGCCTACCGGATTTGAAAACAAGACCGCAGAGAGAGCCACAGATTGTGGAGAAACCCCGCAGTATGACAGTAAGGTGGTGGCACCCAGAAATCCAAAATTACTAAGAGGATATGTTGAAGAAGAGAAGGTAAAATAATGTACTACGTGTGGCTTTGATTCTATATTTGTTATTCATAAGAATGTTCATTTTAATTGCAAGGTTGGTAGTAATAGAAACATCATTGAGAAGATGGTATGCCATGAATACAGGTTGTGCTGATAAAGTGTATAACATAAAGTTTATTCAGGTGGTGTAAAGGAATTATCCTCTTTTCTAATATATTTATTCTTATGTAAATTGCAGTAACTTCAGTTAGAATAGTTTCATTGGTTTACAGTAGGTAAAGTTATCTCAGCTTTAAATTAGTGAAGGCTGCGGTGAATAGCTGCCTTTCTTGCAAAGTTTAAGAAAATCTGGAACTTTTCTGAAGTATCTGTAGGTCAAAATATTTACCATGATACACATCATAGATGGTATAGTATATGTATATATCGACTTATGCATGTATCCTAAAATCTCTTTCTTCTCAGTTAACACCATCTGCCTACATGAAGGAAGTTGCTCAGACAACAGAAGAGAAGCTTGCCAATACTCACAACATGAGGGTTCCTCACATCATTGAGCTCTTAGATATGGGTGACAATACTCACCAAAAGGTAAAGTCTGTCCTCTGGTGTGTATTACAAGTACAAACTATCCATTTTTTAATGTACATGTATGATGTAGGGCATGAGAAAATATTTCACTCAACTGGTTACAATCTTATAAAAATTTTAACAGTACTTCATAAACCTGAAAAAGAAGGACAGATGTCAATATTTGCATACTGAATAATGCAAGATTTTATTTCTCAATTAAATATAAGACATTTCACTGACTAACCTTTTATAAAATTGTTTATCAGAATAATTTAATTGGAAAGTTCTTAACAAGGAACATTTCAGTTGTTTTGTTGTGATGATGTTATACTGAGTAATTAATAAGATATTATTTTCTCACATGTTTTTCACTAATAATAAAGGTGTATAAAATTTGCATACTAGGTCCATTTTAAAACACATGACAGTTCAATGAAAATTGCATACATGCATTAATAATGGTTCCTGTTTTGTATTTATTCATTTTGCTTTTGCTATGTGAATTTCCAGGAAAGTCTAACTTTCATTACTTTTCATTTCAGTTTTCTGCTGTCGACATTGATGAACCATTGTTCCAGCCTTTTCCATCAGAAATAACATTTCAACAGTTTGAGCCTCATGAAATTTATGAAGTTCCACTTCTTTTACGAAACAACGACAAGGTAAAAGAAGTAGTTGTATTATAATTCTTTTCTTTAATAAGAAAAAAAAGGGTTCTGATTTCTGGATCCTTTGTATTTTCATCTTAAAAACGAGGTCATCTGTCTGAAATAACTTGGAGGAACATCTTCATCAAGGTGTTTCATTTAATGTATGTAAGTGATGTTTCTTTACATACTTGATCTTTGGCATTTAAAACAGGTCTTTCCTTTCACTTTGCCTCATGTGAAAACAATGTCTAACACAAATATACTGCTTTTGGATTCAATTAAGAGAGAGATAATATTTTCTTCTTTTTACAAACAGTAAAGCAGTGAAACAGTTGTGATTTTATTTGATACCTTTGTCCCATTTTAGGTTTCAAGACTGGTGAAGGTTTATCAAGCTGACTCTCCTTACTTTAAAATTATCAGTCCTGCCGACATAGCAACCAAGGTTGCTCCAGGAATGCCAACTGTGTTCAGAATACAGTTTTTACCCACGGCCAAGCAGGTAAATATTAATTTGCTAAGAAGATCATCAAGCAGTTATTGTCAGCATTTGATGTTAAACATTTAGTGTCCTTATAAAATTAAGATGTTGTTTTTTTTCTTTAAACTTATGGATATGTAGTATCCTTATAAAATTAAGATTTTGTATTTTTTCTTTAAACTTATGGATATGTAGTGACGCTGAAATCTGGAACACTAACTATGCAACATAGTCTGCTCATATACAGACATTTCTGTCTACACATATCAAGTGTTGAGTATTATTCTTGAAAAAGAGATTTTCTGATGTATGTTATGTATGTTCTGTTTCATCAATACAGGATTACAATCATGAGCTGATATGCATGACAGAGAGAGAGAAGTTTGTGGTTCCTGTCCGGGCAATAGGAGCCCGGGCAATCCTCGACTTTCCAGATGCAGTCAATTTCTCCTCATGCCCTGTCAAATATCCGACTCCCAAGGCGCTCTTGGTCAGAAATATTGGAAACAGAGAGGCAAAGTTTTCCTTGGATGTTCCACGGTATGATTATTACTGATTTATTCTGTTCTGTATGTGTGTGGGAGAGGAAGGGGGGGGGGGGAGTTGTGTGCTAGGTCCTAGACCTACCCCTCCAGTTTCTAAGTGTATTATATATCAGGTATCAGATAGGATGACTACTTCTGCTTGGGACATTGGTGGGTGGCTGCTCCTCAGGTAACATGAATTGAACACTTGAGTCGGTTCTAGACCATCATCTACCTATTTGGGCTATATTTAGTGTTGAAATATTAAACATAACTTTTTGTATTAAGAAGTCTGTCTATTGATGTTCTTTCAGAAGTGAAAGAGTTACCTAAATGTCCTTTTCATGGACAAGGAGGTAATGATGGATGCATCTCGAGCATTAATTCCGTTGTTGTATTTTTCTGTTTTTGCTACTTTACTAGCCCATCAAAGATCAGCCAATGTATGAACCACATTTGGAACTTGTCCTAGCCATTAACAACCCTGTTCCTCCTTTTTTTGTTTTCTGTATGAACAGGCCATTTAGTGTTAGCCCTGCAAATGCTATTTTGTCAGTAGGCGAGAGTATGCAAGTTGAAGTCATTTTTCAACCAATGACCATTGGAGATCACAGTGAGGACCTTACCATCAACCATGATACTGGTGAGTTCAATAATACTTGATTATTTGAGCTACTCCATCCTTTCTTCTGTTTACAAGTTGATTATGAGGACAGTGCTTTGGTATCTTGTAGGGTGCTATATTTATTACAAACTGATTAAAGACAACAGTGCCTTAGTATCTAGTCTGTGCTATGTTTATGACTGTATATGGATGTCCTTGAATTGATATCATTTCAACATGATTGAAATTTAAAACCTGTGATTCTACTACTTCCAATTATTGTCCTCATTATGGCAGTTATCTATTTTGAATGAGCTTGATGAATTGTTAACTGGCTAACATTATCACAATATTAACCCAGTCATTCCTTTCATAGAAAATTAGTTATGTGAGCATGTTGTCAACTACCATGTTCGAATGACCAATGAGTTGCAATGAAGTTGTTGATTGTCTTCCAGTTTTGACAGTAGCAAAACCATGGTAAGGTTGAATAGTTGTAAAGAAATGTCAGGGAAGGGTGTAACCTACTTCAAAATGGAGATGGGCAAAATGTAGTCTACTCTAACTTTAATATTCCAGTTGACAGTTAACTTCCAGTTAACTTTAATATTCCAGTTGACAGCCAAATGAGACAATTTCTGAAGAATTTCGTTTTTTTACAAATAAAAAAGCCAGTATCAACTTAGTGATCCACATTGCCTTGAAGGATCAACAAAACCAGTCCTTAGTCCAACAGCTGTCATCATCACGTTTTCCCCCTTAAAGTGTTAAAGTAGAATTCTTTCAAATAAACCTGTTCAGATGTGGATGAAGTTGTTGGTACAATCTAGATGTACATTAGCTGAAGAATACAGGTTTTATCATGTACTCTGTGTGATATTGGTGTTTTGCCATATTTTCTTTACTTTAAATACTATATTAGCAAGTATTACAATTTTGTTGAATGCAGGTGCTTTAAAAGTCACAGGTTGTTATGTATCATAATACTGCAGGAATCGTATTAAATTAACTGCATGTGCTAAAGGTTTACTATCTATGAGGCCAGGTGGATACAGAAAATGGCTTGTTTACTACTTGTTTCCATGCAACTGTTAAGTGTTGACTTGCATGGTTGTCATGACAGGTACCACTAAGTTGACTGGTGAAACTGTGTCTGTGAAATTGTTTTATGATGTTATTTTGAATATTAAATTTCCATGTTTTTGCATAAAGTCAGACTTGGCTTGATTTCATTGAGTCAGATGGTATATTGTGCTGTGTGACATATGGGGTTTAAGGAATGAATGTGCTCACTCATTTCCTTATAGAAATTGTGCAATTATTGAAAATAAAATGAAAACCATTGTCTCCTGTCAGTGTTACAACAATTTTTAGCATGGACTCTTAAAGGTATGCAACGTTTGACAATGGAAAGTTGACAAAGTTGCAAATCAAAGGTTATCACTTGATACCACTTTAAAGCAAACATAATGAAATATATTAGTGTTATTAAGGGGACTGAGAGTGGATCTGTCAAATCACTGGTGTTTGTGCCCAGGCTCTATCTTGGGTGACTTTACTTTAAAAGTATCTAGGTGTTCCAAATGGAAACTCTAATCATGAGAAGCACAGATATTACAGTTTCATTTCTTCACTATTTCAAAAGAAACCAGTTGTAATCAAGATGGCTCATTTGTGACTCTGTTAAAATCTTATAGCCAAGTTTGTGTCTTGCATATATGCTTCAAACTTAATTTATCAGGCAGAACCCTAGCTAATCGTACACTAAAACATTCACAGGTGAAACTATATCCGTGACTCTGTACGGAGCATCAGTGGACTTAAATGTCCGTCTGGACAAAAACTCTTTGAGAATTGAGAACACCTTCATCTCGATGGCAAATCAAAGGACAATTTCGATCAGCAATCGTAGTGACGTCATCGTCAGGTTTAGCTGGAAGCCATTTGCAACGTTAGAGGAGGAACTCCAGGAGAAACAGAGGTATTCATGATCACTCAGTCAAATGCATGTCATAAGTCCCAAACGTTTGCTTGAAAAAACCCTCAGAATTTGATTAGCTAAGGACAAAAGGTGCAGTGTCTTATTTGACAGGGAAAATCTTCTCTTACACAGGAGACTGATGTCTTACTGTACAATATCTTTTCATGAACATTTAATGTATGATGGTAAAAATGCAGTGACAGAAATAGATACCTTGTCTCTCAAGGTTAAATATTGGTGCTATGTCAATAGGGTAAAAAAATGGGGCTATATAATAAGCCAAGTCTAATTGGATTCATGCAAGATTGGCCATCTTGTCTCAAAATTTCTAATACAATTTAAGCTATTTTTTATTTGTTTTTGCATTTGGAAGAAATTATTTCTACCATATTTGTAGCCATATAAGAACCTTTAATTCCAAACTTCATTAAATGATTGAAGTTGAAGAAGGCAGTCTAATGAATCAAATGTAGGCATTGAATTCTGGTACCATCAAACACATGCTTCTTACATTCTCTTTAAAGAGTTAGTCTAGGTGAATATTGATCCTATCTTAAAGAAGGCTATGCTGTTGATACAAGGAATTATTTATTGTGTGACATTTTTTAACAGAAAGTAGACAATTATGGTCAACAGAAGATAGAAATGATCCAAAATAGCTATATATATTTTAATTCCATATTGACTCTATTACCAATCCATATTGACTCTATTACCATTCCATATGGACTCTATTAACATTTCATGACAAAATTCTTGAAAAAGTACCATAATGCTATTACCTTTGCCACTGAAAAGTATACTTGAGTTTATAACAAGGTTTTCCATTACTTTTTTCCTCTGGTTTGCTGTATATTGTAACAGGTTTACCAAAGGTATCAGTAGTGAATTTCAGATGAAACATGACAGCTTCTTAGAAGAGTGCATTCTGGATCCAACATTAAGAGACGAAATGGCGATTCTGTCAAGAACATTCCAGAACAAACAAAAGGTACTTGCTTATGTTTCAAAGAAACAGCCAGGTGGTTGGATTTAACATTATGATCTCTTTGTTGAATTTTGGTTTTGGTTTTCTTGGTTTCTTATTTTTGGTTGCAAGATTTGAAGAAGTCAAATAATATTACTTTATCATGAACTGTGATCAGGAACTCCTTGGTCAAGTTGACAAGTTAAATATCATTTCATATATAGATTTGAGTGTTGGTATGTTTATAAAGTACTTTGTACATGTTTTACATAGATCTAAGCTTTCATGATACAGTAAATCTAGTTGTAAGTAATTAGATTCTTGTTTTGTTGTGTGTGTGTGTGGGTGTGTGTGCATGTGTATCTCAGAGCCAATACTTTGTTTGATGAGGTATGTCTTGATATTAAATTACTCTGTTGGAAAAAAGCTGGTGATTGAAGGAACATTAACCATTGAATTAAATTTCTTCTTCAGTTGGTAGAAGGAGACAAAATGCTTTTCTCTGATGAAGTTTTCACCATCATGCCATTAGAAGGGGAACTCTGGCCTAATTCTACAATGGAAGTAAACATCATTTTCAAACCAACCGAAGCTAGGATGTACACTTGCACAGCCTACTGTGACATAACTGGTCGAGAATCCAGACTGCCTTTACGTTTGAGGGGCGATGGCATTGGACCGAAAGTTTCCTTTTCATTGGATACTCTTGACATGGGTCATATCTTTGTTGGATCAAGTCATAGTTATGAGGTATAACTTTAGTCTCATCAGATTCCACAATACTGGAAAAACTGACATTACAAAATCATCATCCATTTTTCACTTGATACAAATAGGTAACAAGTGCATTGTTGGATACAAACACTAGGAATTATCCCCCCCCCTCCTCCCCCACCCCTCCAACAACAAGGTTTTGAAAAGCTGGTAGTCACCTTTTGAGTTAAATCTGTTATGAAAATTGGGCTTGTGCATAATGTTGATATTTGGTTTATAAAGTGACAGAAGTTATCCAGGTATCTTTTGTAGTGACACCAATCCAACAAAGCTAGCATTCTATTTTCTATGTAATACAAGACAATGTGATATAAATGAAAGCATCTCTTTTGCTTGGTACCAGATAATGTCTCATGAAGTTATCACCATTTTACAACATTCTGACAGTCTATCCAGATTCTCTTCTTTCTAACATGGCACCCTTGATTCCTGTTTATCTTATATTTGATATAGTAGCCCTATATCATTTTCTCCCATTTCCATTTATTTTTAGGTTGTCATGGGCAACAAGGGAGACATAGATGCTCACTTTCAAGTAGAACCCTCCAGTAGCACATTTGGTCCAAGGTTCACCTTCTACCCCAGTAAAGGGCAGATTGCTCCTGGTGAATACCAAGCAATTCAGGTAGTCTTCTCTTCACCTCTTTTGGGAGAATTTAATGAAATTTTCGACTGGACTGTTGACGGCCTGCCAGAGAAAATTCAAGTTCATTTCAAAGGAAGCGTAATTGGACCAACATTCCATTTTGATGTACCGAAGCTGAAATTTGGCACTGTCTCATATGGTGAGTTTTAAGTGGCATAGAATCCACTGACAAGTTTAATAATGAATGTCATGAATAAACATGTGTGGTGTTGTAATGATTACTGTATTTACCAATGGCACCAATGGTAAGATGTGTAATCATAATATTGTTTACTCAGAGAATGGGCTGTAGTTCTGTGCTTCTCTATTTTTATTTTTATTTATTTTGTGTAGAAAATTAAAATCTTGATTTTTAAATCTTACCGGTCGTAAGTGTGTGTCAGTGTGCACATTGTTTTACAAGCTGATTAAGGTATTTAACCTGTAGTCAGATGCTGTGTTTATTAGTCTCACTTTAAATGTTTATATCCCCCTCACATTCCCTTGTCCCTCCCATGTGGGCAATTTATCTAGCCACCAACAGGTGTTATGCTATTCTATGGTTATGTTTTTTTATTGGTTTAATAGGTTTCAAGTGCACAAAGATAGCCACTCTTGTTAACACTGCATTGGTACCAATGACATTCAAACTGCGAGTACCTAATGATGGATTTGGCAAGGTCATCTCAGTCACAGCTGGAGATGAGACTCTGGGCAAAACCAATGTCAATATATCTCCCAAAGAATTTGAAATTGAGCCAGAGTCTGGCTCCATCCCACCACAGAGTGAGATGAAGATAGCTGTAAGTATATTTTACTCCTGTACTCGGTGAACTAACTGTGTTGTGAAACTGTCTATGTTTATCTTATGTCAGAGAAACTGGTTGCTATTTTACATGGTATAAATTTACACTTTTAATAAGAAAAGAGTGCCATACATGGACCCAGGGGTATCTCAACTCCTGGGCTTTTGCTATTGAAACATACACTTCATTGTTTTTGTTGTTTAATTGTCCCTCAACCATCTTTCAGGTGCTCTTACTTAGCCATATATAAATTTTTTGTGTTATTTGTTCATAATGTTTAGTCCGTACGTTCAACAAGCCTCTGTATCTTTATCCAAACATTGTTTGAATTTCCTGCAAGTAAGATGAACTATAAGCTGATTGTTAATTATTTTGATCATGGCTAGATTGCTCTGACATCAAACACCACCAAGAAGTATGACTTATCACTGGTGGTAGATGTGGAAGGTGTTGGAGAGGAGATACTTAATCTTCCTATAACAGCAAAGTAAGTGAATACAGAACCATTGATAAAACTCTCTTGATAAGGACATCGGAAACACCTGAAATGTTGCCTTATTTCTGTCACAAAACCCTTGGATGTGGATCTGTTTGGTCCAGGGGTGGATCAACCAATTGGATGGAGTTGGAGGTGGTCATTTCTATATGATAGCTTACATTTTGAATTGAAATCTAGGTTATAAATCAAAATCTGTTAATTTGTGCTGCAATGTTCACACTTTTAGTTGTATCATAGCCGTATCCACAGATGTTGTTTCTACTTGAGCATAGAGTTTTGTTGATTCTATTCTCAGATTATCATTCATTTTTAATGTATCAAAAAGAAGCAGTTTAAGTTTTGCAAATGTATACAATTATTGTGATATGTGGAAAGCTGTTAGTTGTGCAGCGAAGCATACAGACCAGGCTTACTTCTTTAGGTTCTGCGTAGTAGACATTGTCAGAGTTTCATATCACACCTGCTGATTATATAGTTTTGTCTCTCTTTGCCCATGATCATGAGATAGTTTTTCTGTTTTATTTTGCAGATGTGTAGTGTCACCTGTTGGTATTCTAACACCAATACTTGACTACACTCGCTGCTTCTTGAATCACCCATATGAGCAGAATGCTCAAATCATCAATGACTCAGACTTGCCAGTCAAATATGATCTGATTCCTCAGGTAAGACAATATACATATAATCCTAGTTCCTATACAAGGGGCATCAAGATCAGGATATGTAACACTAGTACCTCTACAGGGACATCAAGTTCAGGTAACACAAAATATATATGTTACCCTAGTACCTATACAGGGCATCAAGATCCAAACATTGAGGAGGAGGGGATGGGGGGCGTTTGCCATAGAAAAACAACATATCAACAATAATTGACTAGAGAAAATTTTATGCCAAGAGCAAAGAAAAGACCTGAGTGGTCTACCCAAGCCCAAGTTTACAACCAACTGACTATGCAGTCCTGTGATAGGGCGAAACGTATGAAACATGTCTTAGTAAGATTGTTTAAGTAGCCATAGACAAGTTAACAAAACCATGTGTAGTTTAAATAATTCATTTTTGAATTTCAATTTGTAGGAAGTTGACGAAACAACTGCTCTTCTGTATTCAAGTCCTCAACCTTATGGGATAATCCCTGCTCAGTCTACAGCTGAAATTGCCATGGTGATCACTCCAAGAGCCTTGGAGGAGATTGATACCCTTGCTGAATTTAGCATATTTGGCTCCATTCAGCCACCATTGGTATGTACCTTATATCATATGCAGGATTACATTACATTCTCATTAAATCTGATATTTCTCCTGTAAAGAATGATTGGCTCGTTATTTATGGTGAACTGTTTCATACAACGATACTAACAAGATTTATGCTTTCAGTATTCGATGTGTATAGCTTTAACTTATAAAAAAGGTGCAGTTCTTATAAGTTAACCTGGAAGTTTCTTCAATTGATACAGATTTTACTAGCCAGCCTCATGCAAACATTGGAAACTGATGAGTGGCATTATATGGGCTGGTATAACAGGTACTGGTATGAAGTTGTGAATAAAGTGGAACATGACATTTGTAAAGGCCTATTCTATTATTGTCCCTTTTTCACGTTTGTTATTCATGTGTAGCTTTATGAATACCTATACAAAAATGTATTGGTAAGAGATAATGTAAGAGTGAAATGTATATGTTCCATTCCTTGTTTCAGCAAGTACAGCTGATGTGTGTGGG
>KN888356.1:37364-57566 GCA_000934455.1 Apostichopus parvimensis | reverse complement strand
TGTCTATGTTTATCTTATGTCAGAGAAACTGGTGGCTATTTTACATGGTATAAATTTACACTTTTAATAAGAAAAGAGTGCCATACATGGACCCAAGGGTATCTCAGCTCCTGGGCATTTGCTATTGAAACATGCACTTCATTGTTTTTGTTGTTTAATTGTCCCTCAACCATTCTTCAGGTGCTCTTTCTTGCCATATATCTATTTTTGTGTGTTTGTTGTTCATAATGTTTAGTTCTTTGTAATAGCTATTAACATTGGCATCTCCACACAGGAGTATATAACTTAGCTTGGATTACTATTAAAAGATTGGATCATATTGTTATATAACTAATGTAATCCTTACCTTCACTCAAAGTTACAGAAGTTTCTTGAAAGTTAGCACCTTTATCATCATGTTACATACCAAAGCATGGCCTTATTGTGTCTTATATCATGTTATGCCATCTCATACGTTCAACAAGCGTCTGTATCTTCATCCAAACATTGTTTGAATTTCCTGCAAGTATGATGAACTTTAAGCTGAGATTTTTGTTTGTTTTATCATGACTAGATTGCTCTGACATCAAACACCACCAAGAAGTATGATTTATCACTGGTGGTAGATGTGGAAGGTGTTGGAGAGGAGATACTTAATCTTCCTATAACAGCAAAGTAAGTTAATACAGAACCAAAGATAAAACTCTCTTCATAAGGACATTGGAAACGCCCGAAATGTTCCCTTATTTCTGTCACAATACCTTGGATGTGGATATGTTTGGTCCAGGGGTGTATCAACCAATTGGATGGAGGTGGAGGTGGTCATTTCTACATCATAGCTTACATTTCCACTTTGAATTGAAGTCAAGGTTATAAATCAAAATATGTTAATGTGTGCTGCAATGTTCACACTTTTAGTTGTATCATAGCCGTATACACAGATGTGGTTTCTACTTGAGCATAGGTTTTTGTTGATTCTATTCTCAGATTATCATTAATTTTTATTGTATCAAAAAGAAGCAGTTTAAGTTCTGCAAATGTATTCAATTATTGTGATATGTGGAAAGCTGTCAGTTGTGCAGCGAAGCATGTAGACTAGGCTTACTTCTGTAGGTTCTGCGTAGTAGACATTGTCAGAGTTTCATATCACACCCTCTGATTATATATTTTGTCTCTCTTTTCCAATGATCATGAGACTGTTCTGTTTATTTATCAGATGTGTAGTGTCACCTGTTGGTATTCTAACACCAATACTTGACTACACTCGCTGCTTCTTGAATCACCCTTATGAGCAGAATGCTCAAATCATCAATGACTCAGACTTGCCAGTCAAATATGATCTGATTCCACAGGTAAGACAACATACATATGTAATCCTATTAATCCTATTCCTATACAGGGGAATCAAGCCCAGATAACAAAACATACATATGTAATCCTAGTACCTACACAAGGGCATCAGGCTCAGGTATCACAACATATGTTTGTAATCCTAGTACCTACACAGGGGCATCAACCTCAGGTAACACAACATAAATATGTAACCCTAATACCTACACAGGGGCATCAAAGTCAGGTAACACAACATAAATAGGTTATCCTAGTACCTATACAGGGGCTTCAAGCTCAGGTAACATAACATACACATGTAACCCTAGTATCTATACAGGAGCATCAAACTCAGGTAACATAATATATGTGTAATCCTAGTACCTATACAGGGGCATCAAGGTGAGGAAACACAACATAAGCATGTAACCCTAGTACCTATACAGGGACATCGAGCTCAGGTAACACAACAGGGCATCAAGCCCAGGTAACACAGCATATATATGTTACCCTAATATCTATACAGGGCATCAAAATCCAAACATTGAGGAGGAGGTGGTGGGGTGGTTGCCATAGCAAAAACACATATTAACAATAATTGACTAGAGAAAATTCTATGCCAAGAGCAAAGAAAAGAACTGAGTGGTCTACCCGAGCTCAGTCTTCAACCAACTGACTATCCAGTCCTGTGATAGGGCTAAACTAATGAAACATGTCTGTGTAAGATTGTATAAGTAGCCATAGACAAGTCAACAAAGCCATGTAGTTTAAATAATTCATTTTTTAAATTCAATTTGTAGGAAGTTGACGAAACAACTGCTCTTCTGTATTCAAGTCCTCAACCTTCTGGGATAATCCCTGCTCAGTCTACAGCTGAAATTGCCATGGTGATCACTCCAAGAGCATTGGAGGAGATTGATACCCTTGCTGAATTTAGCATATTTGGCTCCATTCAGCCACCATTGGTATGTACCTAATATGCAGGATAACATTACATTCTCATTAAATCTGATTTTTCTCCTGTAAAGAATGATTGGCTCGTTATTTATGGTGAACTGTTTCATACAACAATCCTAACAAGATTTATGCTTTCAGTATTTGATGTGTATAGCTTTATTTAAAAAAAAAAAGGTGCAGTTCTTATATAAGTTAAACTGGAAGTTTTTTTAATTGATACAGATGTAACTGGCCAGCCTCATGCAAACATTGGAAACTGATGAGTGGCATTAAATGGGCTGGTATGACAGGTACTGTTATGAAGGTGTGAATTAAGTGGAACATGACATGTGTATAGGCCTATTCTCTTAATGTCCCTTTTTCATGTTTGTTATTCATGTGTAGCTCTCTGAATACCTATACAAAAATGTATTGGTAAGAGTTGAATGTAAGAGTGAAATGTATATGTTTCATTTCTTGTTTCAGCAAGTACAGCTGATGTGTGTGGGTGAAGGACCAGTGGTCCATGTTGACCCTGTGGAACTTGACTGGGGCCAGACACCAGTGCTCTCAGATCTGTCAAAGTCTGTGGTCTTGTCCAACGAATCTCTGATTCCTGCTCCATTTATCTGTGCCATGGTGAGTGTGATTTCTGCTCACATTCCATTTGTATTTTTAACTTGAATCTGGTGGTTTGTTTATCATTACTAATTATCTATCAAGTTTACTGGATCTGCCAAGAGTCACAATAAGAATAGAGTAGAATAGAATAACATTAAGGGTCGACTTACTCCAAGTGGAACACAAAGACATTTCATCAAAATTGATTTTGATATGTAATGAAGACCAATAAAAACCACTGCTATTAGTCTGTTTTGTATATCTATAACACTTTCTTATTTCTGGAAAGTGACCCTTTAAACATCACTGGCTCATCAATTCAAGTGACTGGACTTTGTAGTCTAGTTCACAGACTGGTAAGTCAGCTCCTCTGGAGCACCACAACTCAAAAGAGAATGAGACATTATTGTCACATGAGACAATGAGACATGAGACAATGAGACATGAGACATTATTGTCAGAATTAACATGATTACTACAGGTTTGTTGATGTCATCCATTGATACTCTGTTTTTTTTTTTTTTTAGGAAATTAAAACTTAAAAGTTTTGTTTTAGTTAATTCATGAAAATTTTAAACCAATGGATTAACATGCACCTACTGTTACAAAATAAGAAATAGTTTGGCTTGTGTCCATCATGTAATATTAATGTCAAAACGTGTTATCAAAACTACACCTGGTTATATGAATTCAGCAATTTGTAACTTCCAGGTGGGGGGAAGGTTTATTGTGCTGTTCACAGGTGCAAGGTAGGCAGACATGCCTTGACTAAAAATTGACCGTGTAATATCTGCCTGAGGGGCTGCAAATTGAATGATCACATCAACTTATATTTGATAGAAGCCGGAAATCTTTCTAGAGAAATACTTCTTTTTAATTATAAGTGCAGTACAAAACCAATGGTAGAAAACTACGAAGATATATACGAAATTATATACAAAATTATACACAACTGTTTTCTTCAATTGTAATTCACCAAGTAACTTTAGGAATACAAGCACTTCGTCAACTGATCTATGTACAAACATTGTTGTCTCTGTCAAATTTTGTTAATAAATGTTTGGAAGTTTCTCATTTTGCAATGTTTTGTTTCTGTCTTTAGATGAGACCAAAATCTCTTTGGAAGGTGGAACCAGCTGAAGGTGTGATACCACCAGAGGAATGTGTGGAAGTCAAACTTACTGTCAACTTGGATGATAATATCAGGTGTGAATCTTTCCAGATGTCTTTATGCTCTGTCTGTAGTATCTACAGCAGACATTGATATCCCACCTATACAGTCAATGATCATTAAGATTGTGTACTTTTAGTGTTTGATACATCAAACCATTTTTTTATTTATTTCTTCCCCATATACCATATTATATTAACTGATATAATTGTATTGAAGGACACACAGATGTCTTTCAAAAATGAAAAAAAAAAACAAATCCTGAATAGTGTGGCTATGACTAACATAACCTAATGTATATTGCAATATGCTGTTTCATACTGTGTATAAGCCTTTTGTAATCAATATGCAGTGCAGATAATTTGTTTATATTTCACTGTATTTCAAATGCGTTTTAATCTTTCCTACGTATAGTAATATAGCTAAGCCTTCTACATTGAGGATATATGCAAAAAATATCGTTCAATATCTAAACAAATTTTACACCTTGGTTAGTATGAATTTGAGTCAAATCAAGCTTTCTTTCAAGTTTACCATCAATTGCTATTTCCTCTTCTCCAGGTTTCAAGATAAACTAGCCATTGAGTTCAAGTACAGTCAGACAAGATTTGTCAAGGTGCATGCATACGGATTTGGAAGTACAATCGTGTCCAACCCCCCGATCACCCCGTTGATAGACCTTGGACATCATTTTAGGTATGGTTTCTATCCATGATCATTTGGTTTGATCCTCTTTGTCTCCCCATTCATTACAATAGACAAAATTGCCACCAATGGTCATTTATTTACCCCTTAGCATTCAATCCAAATTTTAGCATTGTTTCCAAGGTAAGGCAAAAAGTTGGTGAAATCTCAAAAATGATCATTTTCAATGATGTATCTTATCCTTCGAACACTGCTCAGGCTACTGGGTCAAAGATCTGTGCTGTCATCAGTCTCAATTGTAGTATTCAGATTCTGTGTTCAATAGACTGAACCTTTCCTCTAAATTTGAAAAAAAACAATGCTCTGTTATTGCCACCAAAAGATTGTTTACTTTGACCTTTTACCCTCTTCAACAAAAACAAGATCTGCAAGCAAAAACACTATCTTTGGAATAGTTTTATCAATATTGTAGAGTTAACATTTTGGTACTGAAACTGATGCATTTAATAATACTTTGATATTACTGCTTCAGAAATCATTTTTACCATTTCCATGATAAATTTCCATAATAACAATATGTCAAAATTTTAGAAACCAGATAAAAATGCACAATTCAAACAACACTTTTCCCATTATATTCCTTTTGCAATCAGGAATGAATGATTATGGCGTTAGAACCCTGTAATGATTCTGCGGTCTTTAAAATTAATAATATTCAAGTATTAATATTCAATGTTAGTTCTACTTACATATCCTACAACTAACTCTGGGACAAGTAACCGTTTGACACTGCCACTCTCTATGTACAGCAATGGCCCTTGTCGCAGGATGTTCACTCTCACAAACAAAGGAAGAAGGCACCAGCAATTATTCTGGAGTACCGAGGGCTTCAACCCAATCAAATTCAAAAGCAGAGACTTTGAATACAATCCTCTAGATGTGAAGTATCAGGTAACAACCGTTTTGTCTCGTACAGTATAATGTACATATCTATATCTGTCTGAGACTTGGCATATGTCATTGATATAGATATTATGAATAAAAGTGGGCCAAGAATAGACACCTGTGGTACTCCACATTTAATTTCTCAAATCTCAGAATTATGTTTTTGTATATATGTATGCTGGTGTGTTTTAGTAAGGAAGCTCTGCATCTTTAATTGTGGAACACCTCTGATACCATAGAATGAGAGCTTAGATTATAAAATATCATGATCAATAGTATCGAAAGCCTTGGATAGGTCGAGGAATACACCTTATAGTAATTTTGTTGCTGTCAAGATTAAAACTTTACTTGTCGAGGGCATCTGCTATTGACAATTCAGTAGAACATTTTTGCAGTCAAAATATTCCAGTGAAACATCTGCTTGTGAATACTCTACTAATACGAAATGAATTATAATAAAAGGATTATTCAGTTTCGTCCTTAATTTAGAGTCATTATTTAAATGTGTTTATTTTTAAACGTTACCTTTTCTGTGTTTGCAGAGAATGCCTCCGCCCAAACCTCCTCCAAGACCTGTTTTTGGCCTCACTCCATCGAGGTTTGAACTTGAAGCTGGTCAGAGTATCGATGTGGTCCTGGAAGGTGAATCGAATGAGTAAGTTTAATCGTCTTTTGCCTTGAGTTTCTAGTTATGTCACAGGTGCAGATCCTGCGGGTTGGAGAGTAGTTAATAGCATAGTGTGTAGATCTCATTATAGATGCCTCAGAACGCACCCATTTCACCTTGACAAATTTACACTCCCCCATTAGGTTTTTCAACAATCACAGGGCCACACTCCATCCTTTTTAAATCCTGGATCATAGGGAACATGGCAATAGAACATGAAGCGGAATATATTTGTGTAATATCACTAGACAAATGCTACCAGCTGCTTCAAGATATAAATCTCTATTTTCTTTGGGTTATACATTTTGTGATAAAGGCATTTTAAGACACTTTTCACTCCACTGATGGTACCTTCAGAAATTAATGATAATAGTTATAGCTACTTGTTTTGTGTTGCATTGTCTCAGTTTTTTTTCCTACCTCTTGTTTCTTCAACAGGCCTAAGCAGGTAAAGGAGAGGATGCTATGTCATGCAATTATTGGCAGATCAAGTGGCAAGGAACGGATCATGAAAACTGACGTTACCATCGAGTTCATCAGTCCTGTGTTGGAATTCTCTGCAAGATCTCTCTTCTTCAGGGTGGACAAGGTAGTTTCCTTACTTGTAGCTATTTTAAAAAATTTATATAATATTAATTTTTTTATATAATTTTAATTTTTTAACCAGCTATAATTTTCACTCTGAATTGCCTCTAGATTCTAATATGTCTCATTTGCTAGCTTTGTCAACTGGTGTTTTTTACCTCTCTTTTTTCCTTGCTTTACTTGCAAAATATTTCTGGACAACAGCATTGAACAAAATGAATCAAAGGATCTGGTTTAATACCTGGCATGGCAGAGAGAACAGTGTGGATGCAAGTATATCCAGGCAGTCCTGATATGGTTATACAGACTAGGTGTCAACCCTGTATTAACTTTGGAACCCCTAAATTAGGGAGGTACGCTCATGCTTGGTGACCGAATGGTTGCCTAAAGATATGCAAGTCATGAGTAATAAACAATAGTTTACAGGACAGAAATAGTGTGGAATTATGTCTCGTATTGAAGACAAATATCTTTCAACATTTTGTGATTTTCTAGTATCCTGATGATGTGTTGGAGAAGCAGGAAGACAATTTGACCATCAGGAATGTGTCATCTCTTCCACTCAACTGCTGGGTAGAGCTGGAACATCCTTTCAAAATCATCGATGAGCGAGGAGATGAAACCACTAGCATGGTGAGTTTGTGTTATCATTATTATTTATGATTAAATATTTGCCTTAATTTGTCATAGTTAAACTTTATTCATTATTCAATAACTGATTTCAAAAGTATTGAGACTTCCATGATGATCAGTTACCATCATGTTGTGATCATTGTCAAAATATTGCAAACATGAAACCTGATTAAAGCTGAATGTGTCCAATTTTGGTTTGGTACTCCTATTTGATCGTAAACTATTTTATTGACTTAAAAGTTTCCATTACAACTTTTACATATGAACTATGTATAACCCAATTCTGGAAACATTTTGAATATCCAACATCCTCCGTAAGCCTTTGTAAGATGTTGGCCTTTTAGTTATTTCATGGTTTCTAATTTTTATCATCTCTGCAGTATATTCCTCTTGGAATCAACCAGAGCAAAGAACTTCTCATCCAGTTTGACCCAGCCTACCAGGATGACTGTCATTCCAGAATCACTGAAAAGTTCTTGAGCGTGAAGTACAAAGAACATCCTCACTTGGTGAGAAAAGGGACTTTCAGTTAACAAGTTTGATATTTGAATTTAATTTATGAAAAAATATCTGCAGGCACCTTTAACATGTTATAATTATATATGTAAACGAACAAGAAAGTTAAGGGTACTTACTACATATATGGTGTTTTCAAATCTCAATGCCTTGGTGATATTTTTGAATATTTATATATCTTGCATACTGTAGCTCGTGAAATCATGCTAAGCCTGTGCTGTATTGACATACTGTTGAAAGGTTAGATTTGTGGTCATTTATTACATACAAAATTTGTCACTGTCTTGGTTTTAATAATTCTAATACAATATCTTTAATACCAAGATAAATAATTGGGAATCTTATCACATTTGATTGAAATGTCTTTTCATTAAATCAGGATCTTTTTGACAGATTTTATTGGCAGTGCATTTTATAGTAGGAGTCTCATTAAATGGTTGATATTTTTTTTGTTTTATAAAAAGAGGAACAACAAATTTAATTAGTGGGTCATATGTGTGTATCAACTTTCAAAATTAGAAAACTATGATTTAAAGGTCTTCTTTATCATAAATATTCCCTTCCGCAGGACTACGTTTCTTTGAAAGGAGAGGTTTATTTCCCTAACCTGACATTCGAGAAAAACATTGTTGACTTTGGCTGTATCCTGAATGACACAGAGGTCACCCGTTATGTTAACATCACCAATAACAGTCCAATGCCGGTCAAGTACAAGTGGTCTTTCCTGGCACCATCAGAACCTATTGTCATTTACCCACAGCCAATCCCTGACGAACTTTTCCTTGACCATGGTAACAATCTTATTTTTTTTTAGTTTGTTATCACACATTGTTTTCCAGCATATATGTTAGGTTATTCAAAGGTTAAGCTCTAAACAGTTTTGTATTAAGTTAAACATTAATTATCTGAATCAGATATGTGAAGAGTTGGGATGAGGGAGGTTCTCACCAAAATGCTGTATTTTAGGGATATTTGTCAATAATAATTAGAAATTATATGAAATATGATAATAACTGTAATAAGGAATGGCAATCATACTAGGTTTCTCTTAACTACCTACTGTACAGATTTGTGTATTTTCTTGTCATGTGTCCTATTTATGCTGAAGAGGGAAAACAAATGCCTGTATACTGCAAAAGAATGTGTGGGTAAATGCAAAACAAGTAAACATATTACCATCTGTAA
This sequence comes from Apostichopus parvimensis, assembly GCA_000934455.1. Taxonomy (NCBI): domain Eukaryota; kingdom Metazoa; phylum Echinodermata; class Holothuroidea; order Aspidochirotida; family Stichopodidae; genus Apostichopus; species Apostichopus parvimensis. Next base: position 48,354 of record KN888356.1, on the reverse strand, counting down.
GACAGTTTTGCCGGTTTCACTTTAAGTGGCCTATTCATGCTGAGGAGAGAGTCAGTGTGTATATACTACAAGAAACATGTGCATGTCATTGTAAGTAGGTTGAAGAGCCTGATGTCAGATCATATTTATACAGATTTGTTTGAAGTAAGTGATACATTTACCATCCAGATGATGGCGCTGTCACTGTAGCATTTGAGGAACCGGGACAGATGATTGAGGAAACAGAGGAGCAAGGGGATGATGAGGAAATTGAGGAGCAGAAAGCCGCCAGTCTAGAGACAGAGGATGACGACCAGCAGGAGAAACAGGATGAATCTAAAGTAAGCAGTTTGGTCATATGTAAACATATACTAAATATATACTGTTGGGAGTGGTCTGATTCCATTGTTTCATTCTCAAAGCAATCTAATCCTCTAAAACTTGGCCTAAGTTTGGTTATAATTGCAAGAATATGATATCGTGTAAAGCTGCTAATGCACAAGTGTTGGGTTGTATTCATATGTTGTTTCCATACTGTTTTCTTTGGGTTGTATGCACATGTTGCTTACTGTATTTTTTTTTTTTAGGGTTTACATCAGCACTATTTTCATTCCAAATGTCTGTAAGGCAACAACAAACATATTGAAGTGCTTGACAGTATTGTTAACTTCATTTTGGCTTGTATTATGTGCAGCCTGAAAACTTTGTTGACATGCATGTATAACCATTGATAATTTGCTTATTCAGTTATACAGGATGAACAGAAACAGCTAGGTAATAAATTTGATAGATTAAAGTTGTGCAGAGATTAAACCGTGGTGGGTATGGTTAATATATTTGGCAAGTATACACCCAAACATGTTTTATGTTCTGTTTGTTTTTATGTGTTTGTAGTTTTGGACAAGTGTTTAATAGCAGATATGAGCTAGCAAAGAATTCACATTTCATTTGCTTTCAGGAAACACAATTGGAAATGTCATCTCAGAGAGATCCAGTTGCATTATCAGAAACCCATGGAGAAGTGGCTGCTGAGAGCATCAAAGAACCCCCTCTGAGCCTCCTGGAGGACCCAACTCTAGAGGATCTTACTGCCGGGTCAGAGGTCAAATCAGAAGTCAAGAGTAAAAAGTCTTCAAAGAAAGGTGGCAGAAGGTCTTCTGGGAAGAGCTCTAAACGATCGGGCAGCAAAGTAGAAGGGAAATCTCTGGTTGATGAAGGACAGAGTGATGACAATAAATTGGGAGATGAAACTAACACCGTGGATCAGGTACTTGTGCTTTTATATTCTTACTCCTCACATGCAAGACAGAATTCAGGAGATAGATTCCACGCAAAATAAATGGAGCAGCGTCAAATTGATGTCAGCCCTAATCAAATGTTTAGGATTTGAGAGTTTCAAAGAAAGGAATGAGCTGCATTGTTTGTTAGACAACATTGATGTCTTCATTTAATCTTGAATGTGGCTTGTGTGTGTTTTTCATATGTTGAGAGATCTACTCAAATTAAAAGTACAATAAAACTACTGTCAAAATGGCTTGGAGAATTAGTTAATTAAATATTCATGTTTATTTGTTTCCTTTTGCAAGAGTTTTGTCACTAACACACAGACTATTGTTTGTTTTTGTCAATGTCATGTCAATATTTTCAATGCTATAGTTCTGTAGTATAACCTTGAAAGCCCTTTTCAGCCTACGTATTTTTATGATCAGCAATAAACATGGAATTGTTTCTACAATTGTTTAATATGTAGTGGAACCAAATATATATTGTGTACACTATTTGTTAATTGGATAAGGGCAATTTCATTATTGTGTCTGGAATGCTGCGGATGCATGCCTAATCAACCAATGTCATCTGCAATGGTCTCTAACATCGTCATGATACAAACTGAATGTTTAAATGAATGCTTACGAATGAATAAGTTTGATTATTATTTGTTTGGTTTAACATGTCAAAGATGAATCTACATTTACAAGTTACTCTCAATGTTGCAGATTCTTGATGATGATGTTGCCAAATCTCAAGGCATTGGCCAGGATGGGGATCATCAAAGTATGGCCAGTGGATTATTCTTTCGTCCTCATAGTGCAGCCAGACGGAAAAAGGCCAAGATCAACTATATCCAGGCCATAACTGAGCCTACGGTTGTTGGCATTGAAGAGGTAAGTCACCAACTTTTAACCAAAACTAGCGTTTGCAATCACCATGGAAGCAGACCATAATAACAAGATGAAGTTAGTGGAAGAGTTTGTATGATATTTGAATGGGTGTAAAATTCTCCTGAATGTTGTGTTTACCACAATTTTTAAGTTTCAAAATGAAAAAGATATTGACAGAACAAGGAGGTCAGGGAGTGTAGACACAATGAACAATACACTATATAAGTCTATTGTATGAATAACTGTTACGCTTACCACACACTTATAGTTGGCTTAACCAAACAGGCTTTATTGGACGGTTTAACTCTCACTCAGTGATTTCTCTCTTTTAATTGGTTCTAATCATTTCTCACATAAATCTCTAGGTCTTTGACATACTTCCACTCTATGGGTCTCTAATGCCTGGAGAATCAGATACTGTGACCTTCACTTTCTATGGCCATACAGAGATTGGCTCAGAGGCTAAAGCTCTGTGTCATGTTGAAGGAGGGCCATGCTACGAGATCCACCTAAGTGGAGAGGCTTCAGTGGTACAGTACGAGTTTGACAGCACATTCATCGATTATGGCAAACAGGTAAGCTAGAAATGATAAGATAAGAAAAGACATAGGATATAAGGGAACAGTGTTATTTGTGGCATGTATGTGTGTAAGTGTGTATGTATGTGTGTATACGTGTATGTGTATGTATGCCCAACAGTAGTCATATCAGCATTAATTGTACTTGTTATTGTACAATAAAAGTTAATTTGACTAAATGATTATTAAATCTAACAGCACTAACTTTTTCCCAATGATGGTACAATAAAACTGGATTGAATTCACTACATAATATTAATATCTGTATTGAGAAGCCATGTACATGGCAGTGTGAGTCAGATTACATACCAGCATACATGTCCAACCTTACGTTGTATGCAAGAAAATGGCGTAAAGTAGAGAAGTACATAGGGAAAATGGTAGCATGGTATGGGTTTGTTGGTTGGGGATGATGTTAGGAGATTTATAGCTTCACCAGTAACATATCAAACCCTAAAAGTCAGTGCTAGTAATGTAGATTACTACATAGCAGACAACTTAAAGCACAGCATGACATTAATGTTGTTTCTAAAGGTGTTATTTGTAGGGTACATTTCGTATTTAACTTGCATCCTACATGTTCTATACAGCACTAATGGATGCTAAATTAAGAATCAGTGATTGAATGTCTATTTATTTCTTATCTGCTGCTGTAAGATTCATTACTAATCAAGTGACAGTACTCTCATGCTTCATATGGCGGGCCATCAGTCTCAAATCATGGGAATCGACTTATACCCATTCAAATCGACATATACCAATTTCCTTTGACTTAAACCAGTTTCCAGCAGCTTAAATTGACTTCTACCGATTTAAATTGACATATACCAGTTTATTTCGACATATCATCGATTTAAGTCGACATATACCAATTTAAATCAACATACACCAATTTAAATCGACATATACCAGTTTGAATCGATGATATGTCAAATTAAATCGGTATATGTATATGAAAATTGACATATACCGGTTTATTTTACATATCGTCGATTTAAATTGGTATATGTCGATTTAAATCGGTACATGTCGATTTAAACTGGTATAAGTCATATTGAATTGGTATATGTTGATTTAAAATGACATTTACTGATTTAATTTGACATATCATCGATTTAAACTGGTATATGTCGATTTAAATCGGTATATGTTGATTCCCCACGATTTGAGACTGATGGCCCGCCATAGCTTCAAGCCTACATACATGTGTCATAGCCCACTGCTATCCTGCCATCTTCATCCTTAGATGTTTGATAGTGTATCAGAGGCAGAGATTACTCTCACCAACACTGGTAAAGTAGGATTTGATTTCACCACCCTCAACATGGACCCAAGCACCAGCAGAAACCTCCCACCTGGTGTACCTGTGGTGATTCCACACACTGGACACATTGAAGCTGGTAAAGAGCAGAAGTTGCAAATTAAGTTCTTGCCTGGTGTACCAGAAAAGTTTCACAAGAGTTTTGAGGTAGGATATCCAAATTTATCTATTGATTATATATATTATTATTATATTTATCTACTTATTTTATGACTATCTCAGTTGCATTGGTAATTCTTATTCCCATGAGCACAGAAAGTGAATGGGTACATGTACAGTATGATTGATACATCACACCTTACTGCATCACAACTTGTTTCATATCTGGATCTATATAGATTTTCATTTTGATGAACCAATTTTATTGAAATTGTGTCAAATTTGTAAGTCAACACATATTTGGTTATGATTAAGCATTTTTGAGACTAACTTTTGGTACAAATAATATGAAAATATGTAGTGATTTCAAAATTGAGTGATTTATGGAATAAAGTGAATTTAAATGTCTTCAGTATGAACTTTGCCTTTTTGTCTTTCTTCTCATCATTGAAATCAACACCACAAATTGTTTACAATATATGAAAAAATTGAATATGTTTTTCACTTATTTTCACTTTATTTACCTTCCATACAGATTCAAGTGGCCCACTTTGTACCAGACTCAATAAGCATCAGTGGGGAGGGTGTCTTCCCTAGAATTTCTCTGGATTTGCCTCGACACGGAGACGATGAAGGCTTGTATGACTCCTTGATGAAAGAAGCGAAAGAAATATTGGAGAGAGACACCCAGAAGAAGAATGTCCAGGTCCCCATGAGTGGAACCCTTGCTGGCACTCCGCTCCCTAGAGACCATTCTCATGAAGATGCCAAATCAATGGTCTCTCTGCAGGTAAGAGAGATAGAGAGAGAGGAAGTTGAGAAAGGATAGATACCTCAAGATAAAATCATGGTAGATTGAATGATTTGCTATAAATTGGAACAGCTTATGTCAGTAGAGAAATTAAAGTTCCTTAGCACCTATTCACAGTATGAGTATTGTTTATTTGAACTCAGAACGTCAGTCACATGTATCGTTGAAGCTTAGTAATTCGAAGAAAAATATACGTAAATAGTTTTCATAATATAAAAGGTTTTGTCTTGTCGGTAGATGGAAGTTCCAGGTATTGTTAAAATAAGGTGGAAAATGTTGTTTCTTTATCTTGGCAAAGCAAAGTATTTTTTGTGTAGATTTTGTTTATGATCTCCATTGGAAAGTGTAGACTTTTAGGTTATACACACAATGTGCTGTGCCTGAATGTTACAAAGAACATTACAATGGAATTGAATTTGGTGTACATCAGTGTTTTCACATCTATTTTTGTGTGAGCCTTGACTAGCATACATATCGTTTTCTTTTAGAATGAATTTCCATCAGAACTTGGACTACAAATGGAGGTGGAAAGGTTGCTCATTAAGGAATTTGCTGTTGAGATGCACCAGAGGTCCAACCAACTGAGATTAATTTCCGGAGACGTCAAAGCCAGTCAGGATCTCTCTACGTCCTTCAGATCTGCTCTTATGGCAAATATACAGACCTCTGGTAAAAAGAAACTTGTCAAACAGAAGTAAGTATGGATGCTGGATGTCTCCAAGTAGTAGAATCTCATTTACACCTTCATATGTAATCAAGCGCTGGATATGATTTGTCATTATCATTAGTTTTATTACATGTCTCAGTGTTTTGTTGTGATTATGATACTTGGGTGATACTATAATATCTCAGTCACCTAGATCAAAGAGTTCCATAGAGTCATTAAATGTAAATATAGCAAATACCTATTTACAATGAACAATTGAAATTTTTATATAACTCTTTGAGAGGAAAGGTTTAATATTATACCATCCATATCAACTGAACTGTTCTATTTATTATTCAGATGTGTTCCTTTAGGAGAATCAGTACACTTTCTGCCCTGTGTTCCAAAGGCAACATAGTAGTCTCATACCTAAAGTATTTTAAGTCTTGTCCAAGTATACTTATTAAAGAAATATTAAACTAGTTCAGCTGTAAGGTCGGCATGACAATTATTATTTCTTTTGCATTATTATTATTATTTCTTCCGTGTGTTCTGAAGGCAACATAGTAGTCTCATACCTAAAGCATCTGAAGTCTTGTCCAAGTATAATCATTACAGATATATTAAACTAGTTCAGCTGTAAGATTGGCATGACTTTTATTTTATTTCTTATTCATTATTATTATAATTTCTTCCGTGTGTTCTGAAGGCAACATATTAGTCTCATACCTAAAGCATCTGAAGTCTTGTCCAAGTATAATACAGAAATATCAAACTAGTTTAGCTGTAGGGTTGGCATGACGATTATTATTATTATTATGATGATAATTATATTTTATTATATCTTCCCTGTATTCTAAAGGCAACATAGTAGTCTCATACCTAAAGCATTTGAAGTCCAAGTATACTTATTACAGATATATCAGGTTCAGCTGTAAGGTTAGCCTGACTATGATTATTTCTAATTCATTATTATTATTTCTTCCCTGTGTTCTGAAGGCAACATAGTAGTCTCAAACCTAAATCATTTGAAGTCTTGTCCAAGTATAATTATTACAGATATATTAAACTAGTTCAGCTGTAAGGTTGCCATGACTATTATTTTATTTCTTATTCATCAGGGCACGCCTACCAGACTACAGTCTGGACTTTGGATACGTGGTGCTTGGCACTGTGAGAACTCACATCATCAGAGCCACCAATACTGGTTACTTTCCAGTCTCCTTCTCAGCTGATAGACAGGCCCTCACTGCAAGCGGATTTCATGTCGAATTAGATCGAGTGAAACAACTACCAGGCTTCCCCGATCACGAGACTGTTGACTTTAGGGTCAGTTTTGACCCAAGGGGTGCAAATGTTGGCCTTGGAGAGGTTGTTGCTCTTGTACCTATCAATGTAAGTATTAGTCATGAAGCAGAAGAAAAGAAATATAAGACCAATTCTGTTGGTAATGGAGCCAGGGCATGTTGTGGTGGCATTCACAAAGCAATACACTCTTATTTATGAGATTTATCAGTGTTTGAAAAGTTGAAGTAAAATAAAAGTTGAAGTAAAATATGATTTTTGTTTGTAATGTGTATATATCATGAAGCTGTACTACATTAAATTTGACTAATGGCAAAGATGATTATATGGAATTCCACTTTATGATGACATTAATGTGGAACTTGACAAACAAGAAGTAACCTTTCTCTAAAGTCATTCTTTACTCACAGGGGTCATATATTATTTTCAGTAATAAGAAAGGATCACATTGTACAGAAAGTGCTATCATTCTGCTGCTTAGTGAGGATCTTTACTCATTTCCATTAATGTAATAAATCGTCTTTCCCAATCTTTTCTTAGATCATAAACGGACCTTGTGTTTTTCTGAGACTGAGGGCTAATGTGACCATGCCAGACATGCAAGTTTCAACTGATCTGTTAGAGTTTGGACCTGTCCAGTGCGGTCAGTGCAAGGTAGTCACAATCCAGCTGTTCAATCACAATAAAGTCAAATGTGAATGGACCTCCCTGCCCACGGAAAAGGAAAAAAGACTGGTAAGATTTAACATGCTTTTTTGTTTGCTCTGGTGTGTGAGGTTAAAGGTGACTTATTAATTCAACTGTAGGTGTTAGGGAAAAAGTTGAGGGACAGTCATTACACAATAAGAGTTAGGTAATACAAATCATATTCTGGATCTAATAAAAATCTCCAATTGAAAATAGTTTGATATCACCGGCAATAGTTAAAATAATTGGAAGCTGCTAGATGGAATAAGAGCAGGAAGACGCAGACCATGGGATAGCTGCCTTCTAGCTGAATTAAACTGTTTAGAAGCTAGCCACTACCTGGATTAATTGTCTACTTTAAAGTATTGAAAACAGCCCTCTTTCATATCTAAGATGCAATAGGATAGTTGAATATCCTCTATCTAGTACAAAATGTTTCCTTAAAGTGTTAAAAATTGTTTTAAAACCAGGCTTTATCAGGAGGAATAAGAATGATTCAAGATTTACAAACATTTTTTTCTTTCAATCCTGATGACAGCTCATAAGATCATGTTTTAACATACATTTTTCATATTGATATAATCAAATGTTGGCTTTTACTTTATACGTGTAGGAGATGGAAACACTTCTGAAGGTAAATATTTGAACGGACTCTCCACCCATCACCGTCTTTCCACCTGCCTTTTCTAGTTCACAATTAACACCATTCATATCTTTTCATTTTAGCACTGTCACAGAATTTTTTTATCTTATTCATCGCCAGTTTGTTTGCTTTTTACATCCAGATTACAGCTTCAGAAATAGTAACACCATCCTTACTTTCGTCTCTCACTTTCTCTGTATTTGCCTAGTTTAATTGCTGCTAACTAAGACACGATACGCTTCACCTCATTTGCTGTCTCGTCAGCAACGATGTATCCTCTTTGAAAGAAGGTTTAATAATATGTGTCGGTTAGATCTTTGTCTGCCTTTGACTCACCATTTCCATTTTTAGATCATTCTTTGACACCTTGATTAATCCACAGTCTAAATGTGACAGTTTTCCTACTTTCTTGAGTGCCATTTAAATTTGGTTAGTAGGATTGAGAGGTAGGACTGATCCAAGGACGACCATGTTCCAGGCCCCCCTTGTATGCACTCTACATTGTTCCTTAAAAGTATATTATGAAAATGAGAATGCACTTTTATTTATCCCATATGTTCCTGGGATTTTATCTAAAGATTTATGCAATTATAATAATAATCAGCGGTTATTTTTACGACGCTTAGGCGACCACAATTGTGGGAGAAACCCACAAGGGCTTATGGATTACAACTAACACGTGATATTGATCTTAATAACAAAGATGAAGTGGAGCTCAAAGTATCCAACCGTTGTCACATCTCAGATTGAAACCACTTTCATGAAACTCTTTTCATTTACATTTTACGATCTGTTCAACTAAATATCTGCTAATATGTACACAGTAAAACTTCAAATTCTTTCACTTCCACAGATTGACAAGCACATGCCTCTTCACCTCCGTCGCAAACTCAGACCAGACAGACCTCGACCCAAGAATTTTGAAATGCTACCCTTCAGTGGTACTCTGTTACCAGGACAACGAGTGAACGTCCAAGTCAAGTTTATGCCAACTGAAGAGGTCAGTTGAGTGTTATCTGCAATGGGTGGTGGAGAAGCACACATATTGCCTGACAATCTCAGTGTGCTCAGATAAGTTCCCCCCCCCCCTCCCCTTGATTAAACTGTATGGGAGTAGGTCATGTGAGAGTTATGTATTCTTAAGAGACATGTGGTCGCCTTCAAATATTAAGTAAGGTAAGATTTTTACTGTACTTCCGTCACTGCTGGGACGCTTCATGTGCCTAGTTCTTTTCCTTCAGTTCATCATATATTAAGGACTTATGGAGCAAGTACAGTCTTATCAAGCTATGACTGCATTCCTGTACTGCAGAGAAAATAAATTCTTGCATTGCTGCAGCAGTAGACAGTCAGTATCTAGACTTTAGGTTGAGGCCAAAGTTCATCTGAGGTAAAAAACTATTAACCTTTTAATCATCGTAATTTGAGACAAACTTCAATTAAGTTCATGCTTGTTATGTATATTATTCATAGTAAGTACATGGTCCCTATTGTTTTTCTCAAAGGTCAACAGATGTCAAACACTGACAACCTTGTAAACACCTTATCTTGACAAGACACACTTCAATTGAGCTCATAATTAGTATGTGTATTCTTCAGAGTGTTTATATGATCCATATTGTGTTATGTGGAGGTTAACAGAGGTCAAACATAAAAACCTTGTAAACAATATATCTTAATGAGGTAAAATTCAATTGAGCTTTGCAAATTGTTGCATTGCTGCAGCAGCAGACAGTCAGTATCTATACAGTAGCTGACTGTGGCTGCTGTTGTTATGAGTATTTCCTCCAGAACAAAAAAATAGTTGCTATGATAATAATTATAAAGTAGACACAATTGTTCTAAGAAAGCCTATTGGGGAGGGTTAGTAGGGTTTGTATCGTAGATTCTAAGCATTTTACATTTTAACACCTATTTAGATGACATCATCTCCTTGATTTCTCCTGACCAGTTCTGTTTCCTCTCTGTCAGCATTTCTGTTTTACAGGTCCATACGTTATCTTTCATCATTCATCATAATCATGTTACATATATTTGTGAAATTATTGCAACCGTTAATTTTGATCTGCTTTTTCAGAAATGTTACCAGGACAGAGTAGTGCTGAGGATCGCTCAGAGCAGTCAGCGTTTGACGATTGTGACACAAGGCCAGGGCCTGGAGCCACAGTTAGAGTTTACCAAAACTTTACTAGAGTTTGGACCCATATTACCTCACAGTGATGGTGATGAAGTGGATGTTATCGTCAAGAATCCCTGCTCTTTCCCTGTAGAGTTCTACTCATTAGAGTTTGACAAGCAGTACCTACAAGAGGAAAAAGTAAGTAAAATATCGATTTTCTTTAATTTTTTTGGTCTTGTCTTATCTTCATGTTGCAACTTCATTGCTCAGTTAATCACAATTCAACTATTATTGATGCTTTTATTGTCTCTAGGTAGAATGATAAATTGTTTGTTTGTTCTTACCTAGATGTTGCGTCTCATGAAAGGCTATGACGAACAGGGAACTCTTCTCCTCCCTCCGCGTAACCCTAGCGATAAACTCCCTAAAGAGATAGTTGATTTCTTTGAGGAGCAAAAGAGGAAGCTTGAGGAGGAAGAGGAGGAGAAGGCAAAGTTAGAGGCAGAGGCTGAAGCAGCTGCTGCTCTTGCTGCTCAACAAGCTGAAGGTCAGTTCAAGTAGAATTGATGATTTGTTATGATTTGTGTCTCAACTTAACCGTTAGGTCAAAGTTTTGGAAAACAGTATCTTAGAAAGCTACACC
>KN888356.1:18766-37314 GCA_000934455.1 Apostichopus parvimensis | reverse complement strand
CGTAACCCTAGCGATAAACTCCCTAAAGAGATAGTTGATTTCTTTGAGGAGCAAAAGAGGAAGCTTGAGGAGGAAGAGGAGGAGAAGGCAAAGTTAGAGGCAGAGGCTGAAGCAGCTGCTGCTCTTGCTGCTCAACAAGCTGAAGGTCAGTTCAAGTAGAATTGATGATTTGTTATGATTTGTGTCTCAACTTAACCGTTAGGTCAAAGTTTTGGAAAACAGTATCTTAGAAAGCTACACCCAAAAATGATCTTATTTTGTTAATAAGGTACACCTGGTAATTTCTCATTCCAGTTTGAAATTTTTAGCCATGACATTAGTCCATACAAGAACTTGTTTTAGGTGTTCTAATAGTGTGTTGATTTATTTCTGTATTGATTGATATGATTAACCATCAGTTTGTTTAGCATGGCAAGAAAACAAAATTTCAAAACTTACAATGCACAATTATGTATAGCACACTATTCAAGAAAGACTTAAAACATATTGTTGAAGGGTGTTTTTAATTACTGCTTTGCTTGTTACAAAGTTTGGATTGACAGTTGGTCGTCATTTGTTTAACTGTCTTTTTCAGTCTCCATGTTTTAATATCTTTATCTCTTTGGTTAGATACTTGAATGATTACTGGAGAATTTCTTCCCATGTTTTTCATCAGATGGTCAAAGTGAAGGTAAGGAGGAAGGAGATGCGGGAGGTGATGTGACAGCTCCAAAGGAAGCAGAGACAGAGAAGTCAAAGAGAGGAGGAGTAGACAAGGGGACAGATAAGGAAAGGATACAGAAAACACCATCAGTCAAGAGTGAAGATGTGAAAGATGACAATGGTAAATTTCAAACAAAGGATGATTTTTATTAAAGCATCATCTGAAAATGCTTTTGTCTCTTTCCCTCTCATCCTCTTACCCTGAATTTCTTTTCTTGTAAACCTATATATCTTTGTTTTCTTGCATCATCCAATGCAAAATTCATTTACTGTGAATTGTTATCTAGCCTCAGGGCAAGTTATTTGGTATTTTTTATTGTTCACTGCAGAATATTCTTTGTAAGTTGTATGTAGAGGTTAATATTTACAGAACTGTTGTGTTATAAGGAATATATTGGAAAAGAAGATGTATGAAGATGTTTATGAAATGCTGTATGAATTCTTTTGCATAATGTAGTTATATTTTGATTGCTTTCAGACAAGAAGGATTCAGCATCCAGTCTTGGAGTTGGTGATCTGGAAATCACACCAGTGTCAGCAGCTATTGCCAGGCACCTTGGAATTGATTTGTCAACCGAAGGGAAGGCTGCTATGCGTAGACGGGGTGTAGGGATTGTAGTCCATGGTGCACCTCTGGCTGGTAAGAAAGTTTATTCACACAAACATCTGAGCAAAGATAAAGGGAGTGAAATTTGAGAGATTTTGATGAGGTTGAGAATATGAGAGATTAGAAATTGCTTTTTAAAAGTTAAGGAAAAAAAACAAAGCTATAACCTGTAACTATCTCCATGGTTACAAGTTCACATAAAACTTTATGGTTTTTATACCCTTGTTTTTTGCCTTGAAGATTCATAACAGTTTCAGTAGTTTAAAGAAGATGATATGGAAAAGTTTTTGTTGTTGTATCTATTAAACTTTTGTACTATTTGAGAATCTGAACTTTGAGAAGCTTTGATGCTGGAAGTTACTGTATACAGTGTTACTGTATACAGTGTTACTGTATACAGTGTTACTGTATACAGTGTTACTGTATATGTAGTTACCATATACAGTGTCACTGCATATGCAGTTACCATATACAGTGTTACGGTATACAAAGTTACTGTTTACAGTGTTACTGTATGTGAAGTTACCGTATAAAGTGTTACTGTATGTGAAGTTACCATATACTGTGTTACTGTATATGAAGTTACCATATACAGTGTTACTGTATATGCAGTTACCATATACAATGTTTCTGTATGTGAAGGTACCATATACAGTGTTACTGTATATGTTGTTACCGTGTTCAGTGTTACTTGTATGTAAAGTTAATGTATAGTGTTACTGCTTATGCAGTTACTGTATACAGTGTTCTGTAATGATGATCATGCTGCCCTTTAAGATGTTTGCTGAGCTAAGACCTTATTTCTGTATGCAATTGTCTTCACTCCAAATGTTACCTGTTATGTGTCCTTGATGTGTTTTTTTGGGCTTTAATTATTGCCATTATTTATGATCAAACAGGTAAAACGAGTACAGCCATTGGTCTAGCCAAGTACTATGAGGCTGCTCTATTGACGGTAGACAGCATCATCTTGGAAGCCATCTCCAGCGGTAATACTCCTGCAGGGCTCAGAGCAAGAGAGCTTTGTTCTCTGGCTGCTAAAGCCCAGCTTGCTAGAGAAGGTGAAGGCAGTGAGACTCACACTGCTGGTGCTGGAGGACTGAGTGTAGAAGCTGTTACTGCTCATTCACAGGGACAGGCAGGAGGATCAGGTAAATATGTCATCTGTACTGTCAACTTCAGTCAGTGTTAATATGCAAGACACATCTCATCTATATAAGCACAACCAGTACTGACTTTCTCCAGAGTGAGCTGTGTAGATGCTGTGAGAGCGTGGTGGCCAATTGGCTAAGGCGTCAGACTTGTGATCCAAGGATTGCTGGTTCGATTCCTGCCTAGTTCATTACGTTGTGTCCTTGGGCAAGATGCTTTACCTCACTTGCATCTCTCCACCCAGGGGTTAAATGGGTACCTGTGAGGTAAATTGTCATTGGGCGCAGTATATAACTGCTGCCGACTGGAGGGATTGTCTCTGGGACAGGTTATCATTGACCAGGGGTAATATAACGTCTGTAAAGCGCTTTGAGACCTGTCGCTGGTATAAAGCGCTATATAAAAAGCAAATATTATTAAAATATTATTATTAGATACTGTTCGTTGCTCCCCTGAGTATTCTTCAAGCAGATTTCTGTTGTTTAAATTTCTTGATATATTGTGTTTTAATTAACCAACCATTATTTCTTCTTCATTTCCTCTGCAGGCTCCATCAGTGTTGCAGGTGGAGGCGGAGCTCATTCAGTGATTAGTAACAGAAAGACCAGCACCATCTCTGGCAACAAACCAGAGGACCAGCAACCTCCCAAACCATCCGATAAGAAAGACAGGAAAGATAAGAAGATGGATAGCGATAACCAGACCCTGATGTCCGGTAGTCCTCCTCCTGTTGCCCCCATCGCCAGACGGCTCAGTGTTAGTGCCAGCGTTGCTGGAGATGAGGGTCTAATGAGTTGTCTGCTACCAGAGGATCTACTTGTTGAAATACTAGCTGAGAGGCTCCAGGTGATTATCTGCCATGACATATGACCAAAACAGATATATAAATGTCTAAGACAATTACAGTATGTGTTGGGGGATTAGGATAATATAGGGGTACTAATAAGATGACTAATGTGATAGTGCATACACTGACTTCTCCCAAACACTTTATCTCTTGTAAAGTAAATGGATACTGATAAGGTAAAGAGGTTGGCATATCCTACTTTTTACATATAAAGGGGAAATTGTCACTACATGGAATGACTAAAGAATCTAACATGTTGCACCTTTTTTGCAGAGAGGGTGGAACAGCAAACATTACATTGCACTCATTACATGGGTAAATCTATTACATAGTGAAGTCAACCTTTGTTATTATTCCAGTGAAAGATGCAACCACTGTACAAATGGAGAAATCTTGTCTCTTTATTAACTTCCTTGAAGCATTAAAAGTTTTTTTTGCCTTTCTTCTCTTCAGCTGAACGATTGTCACAGAGGTGTAGTGTTTGATGGATTGGAGACGCTCTTTAGCCCGAACCAGTCCACAACAGCTAGAGCCATTTTGAAGTCTCTAAATAACAGAAAGTACATTTACTTTGTTACCCTAAAGTTGGAGCAGGGTGTTCTACAAGCTAGGGAACAGAAACAACAAGAAGAAAGAGGTGAATACATTAAACTGTGCAAACAATTGTTAAAATATTCATTAGAACAGCTGGTTGTGTTACATGCTTATTTCTGTTATGACAAAAGAACATTTGAAGACTGTCTACCTCTGGTAAAATTGTTATCATTTGGTGACTGAGCTATTATAGTTTATTGTAAAGTACTAACACATTTAGCAGATTGTGTGCTGTAATGTCCTCTAAAGAAAAAGTCACATGAGATGATTATGATGGTGATAATGGTGGTGGTGATGGTGATGATGATGGTGGTGGTGGTGATGATGATTGCGGTGGTGATTGTGGTGGTGATTGTGGTTGTTGATGATGATGGAGGTGATGGTGATGATGGTGGTGATGGTGATGATGGTAATGATGGTGGTGGTGGTCATGATGTTGGTGGTGGTGGTGGTGGTGGTGGCGATGGCGATGGTGGTGGTGGTGGTGGTGGTGATGGTGGTGATGATGGTGGTCTTCAGGAACTGTTGAATGCCTGAGACAAAACTATCAGTCATTGCAAAACTTGGTTTGCTCTTCAAACATTGAAATATGATATGGACTTTTTGTCAGTCTCTCTCTAGTTACTCAGAACAATAGTGATAATAAGAATATAGTCTACCTTATAGGTAGAGATATTGTAGTTGTGTCTTGACTTTAAGGTTGTCAAATTTCATAAGTTTTAACCTAAGCAAAGTTTGAGGAATACTCAAATTTTAAAAGACAAGTTTTGTTGTTGTGAAACAGCTATTTTGACTTATCATCAAGTTTAACATTATGTCAGTAAATTGAGTAATGAACACAATAGTTGTAATTTGACTAGAGGTAATGGCTTGCATGCTCATTTCCCGTCTCCACACACAGAACGAATAGGGAAAGAAGTTGAAGAGGCAGAGAGAATTCGTCTGGAGGAGATGTCAGAAGATGAGTATGATGCCCTCACTGATGGAGAGAAAGCAGCCGTAGATCAAAAACGACTTAAAACAAAGAAGGAAAGAATGATGAAAAAGTAAGATGCATATCATTAACAGTGTCAGGGAACTTCTTGGATGAAACCTGAGACATGTTTCAACCTGAGACCAGCTGAGACTTGTGTCAATACATGACTACTATAAGTCTACAACATTACATCTGTGCTAGTAGTGGATTGCATATTCAGACATTTAGGTACCATGCAAGGTCATGAAAACATGAATTGACAGAGAGTTAGTCGCTAAAACATGCAACATGCAGGCTATGAAAGTAACTATATGTGTTGACTGTAACAACACAGATGAACAGAATAAAGTTAACCTGCAATTCCAAGAAGGGAGCGGGGGGGGGGGAGGGGGAGTGATCCCCTTGTCTAAATTAATGTGACATTGGAAGTTAACTGTGAACCTTATTTTGCTCATAGTGGGATAAAGCCCGCTTCATGCTTGGGGATTCCATACCTTTTACCTATGTTTTCTTTGCACTGCTATTCAGTAGAACTTGTGGTATACTTACAGATGTGTATCTCCCTGATTTTATCTTGTGAGAAATTTGACATTCACCACTGGGGAATGCTATGCAATTTCTACATTAGAGATGATTAAAGAAAGAAAAACTTTTTATATAGTAAAATAGCATCAAGATATAAGTTCATGTTGTAAAGTACTCTCTCTTTGTTACAACAGGGAGATGGAAGAGAGGCTGGAAAGAGAAAGAAAGGAAAGAGAGCTAGCTGCTCTTCTAGAGGAGAAGAAACTGGAAGATGACAAGTGAGTTGTTTGTAGATGTGGATGATTGTCTAGACTTCCCTACACCTGACCTTGCACACTCTCAGGTTCCTTCTATATTCTTCTTTCAATTCGTAATTTATGGTGATATAACATGCATTGTAGGTCAACTGGTCTGTAAAGGATTTTATTATGAAAAGAGATAATTGCACAAAATTGTAGAAATTGCCAAAATTTGCATCCACAGGTTGGTTGTATAGTGTCCAAAATTTAAAGAGTAATGCAAAGGGCATAGTGTCTTGATCGGAACTATTTATTAGTGAAAAAAGATATAATATGATGTCATGATTGCCTCTGTCTACTCTTGTATTTGTCTTTATATTATTTAGGAACAAGAAGAAGAAGGGTAGCAAGCAGGGCGACAAAGAGGCTTCTGTGAAGGGAGCACCAGCCAAGAAAAGTCAAGATGGAGGACGTATGGGTGCTGGTCCTAGCCAAGCAGGACCCAAGAAGGCTCCTACCGATGGAAAACATGAAGCTCCCCCAACCACCTCTGATCAGGGTCTAAAAGTGGCTCAGTCTGTGATGACAGAGAGACCAGAGTCTCATGGAACAGCAGGCAGTGAACAGAAGGATACAGAGGACACAGGAAAGTGAGTAGATATTCTCCATGTAAACTATCTCTGTCCAGGAAGCCGAGGGCTGATTTTTGAGTAACATGTCCTGTTGATGATGAGTTAAGAAAGGCATGTCAAATGTGGTTATTGACCTAGTGAGGCTGAAAGGAGGCAGAAGAATGAAGGTGAAAACATATTTGAGTGGTAATCAGTACTCACTGTGGAAGGCATAATAAACCTTATCAGCCTTTTGGTTATGCAAGAAAAGTTAAGAAAAGATTTTCATGTTTATCATGTACGCTTGAACCTCCAATACTTTCATTATATGTTCTATATATAGTTTCATATTCATCAACCAGTTATAAAGTTATTTGAATTGAAGATTAAGGGAGTTAGTGCTTTCATCAAAGAAAATCCTTGGTTCTTTTCTGTTATCACTTATTGCTTGGATTAATTCAGTTTATTTGGTAGAACTTGGCCATCAATTGGTCAGACCTTCATGAATGGCTTTATTTTTGGTGTTATGTTTTCTAAGTAGTCATGAACTGAAGTAATATTCCCTTTTTATTCTTTTTTTCTTTATTCTTTATTTTTTAGAAAAAAGAAGAAAGAGAAGGGCCGACCAATTTCTCAGGAAATGATTCCTTGCTTAGAGTTAGAGAGGGAACCACTGACCGAAGAGGAGATAGAGCTGAATAATCGATTCAGATCCTTTGAACACTGCATGAAAGAAATTGACCGGCTCTTGAAGAGATGGAACAGAACTACTGGTAAGATGTGGATTTGTTAGTTATTAGTTGATGTTTTTGAAAGATTATTTCTTCTTATAAATTTAATAACCTCTAGGTTTTATGTTTTACTAGACTCTAAGAACTAATTATCTTCCTAACAAGAGTCATCGAGTTACAAAAAGAAAATGTTACTGTTTATTAGTGCTGATTTCAAATTCTGTTCATCTTTTGCCATTTGTCAAGTCTTAAATCAGATGTGTTGTGAGAAGGAAATGCACATGGTATCAATCATTTATTGTTTGTCATATTATTGCCACAGTAGGGAATTATTGTTCCAAACTACAATACCTGAATATACAGTATAACCTGTTAGTGTCTATAGCTGGCATCTTTTAGGTATTTCCCTACAATAATGTGGTTCATCATTCATATTGAAAGATATCTATGGTATTCTGATAAATAAAGAGACTGTTCTCACTTCTATTGACATATGATGGTGATGGATCATGCCTGTAAGGTGTCCTGCTACATTGAAGTAATTATTTTTAGGTCTTCTTCCCATCAGACTCAATTCTGTCAACTTAAAATTATAGTTTGAAAATGATCACAGTAAGCTGATGGAACTGACTGACTGCTTTCACTTTTTCACAGGTCAAATGGTGACTGATCCTAACGGTGATGATGGTGACTTGGATGACACTCCAGCCCACCCCCCATCAGGAAGGAAAGCAAAGACCAAGGCAGAGAAAGAGAAAGAAAAGGAAAAAGAGAGAGAGAGGGAAAGACTGGAAAAGGAACGGCTAGAAAGAGAGAAAGTAGGGATTAGCAGATTGATATTAGAAACCACCAATATTAACAATTTGCACCTTAATCGATGTCTTTCTGAATACCTTTAAATTAAAAATTTGTATCTTACTCTTTATTATATTATTAATGAAACTAGTTAGCAAATATGTCATGGAGTATTAGTGGTCTCCTCACGACAGGCCTGAATTTTGATAAATTCCATGCATAGATCATCGAGGCCATCGGGACACTAGCTGTACGGACTGACTGTGTATTGGTACATGTTAGTGAAAGGCAACAAGAACCATAATTACTTAAGGTACAGCGGCCAAGGCTGTTATATCCTGCCTTTCAGTAGTACATCTGTTGAAGTGTTTTGTTTGTTTGTTTTTGATCCTGTGCAGGCTGTTGCTGAATCAGGAGACAAAGAAGGTGACGGAGAGAAGGAAGGAGAGCAGAAGAGAGATGAGGTTGGAATCCCTCACATCATCATGGATGCCAGCGAAGTAGAGCCCGAGATGGTGGACAAGATCATGGATACAGAGATAATGCCCGCATCTGAAGAGGTAGGGTATGGACAGACAGACGACCAGACACACAGACAGATATTTATTGATGTGAATCTAGCTGCACAAAATCCTCTTCATGTGGTTTAATATCTTTCAAGTTTCTTTCGACTGTCTGCAATTATAGTATTACTATCAAAATATTTAAAACATGGTTAGAAGATACCTTTTTTGTTGAAAGTTAAATTGTTTCCACATTTTTCAATGATATATAGCTCATGCCATGGAGGTTTAAGTAGAAGGGGATCAATGTAATGCTCAAACAGAGCATGAAATAAGCACAAAGAAGCAGCCCTTCCCTTCCCCTTCCCCCTCACCATCCCCCCTCCAAAAAAAATCAAAATAATAATCATTTTTCAAAAGAGTGTCTAGTTTACACTGGATTGAGATACTAGTCTAGGTAGCAATGTGCCCATTATAAGTTTTGGTCATCGACAGATATGTAATTCAAACCAAATGATTGGGCATTGCTAATAACAGACTTCATTACTCTAATTCAATGATAGTAGTTTTGTTGTAACGTTGTCTGTATATTTCAGGTGAATTTGAACTTTATTGACAGTTATTGTATGTCTTGTCACTTCAGGTATTGACAGGACTTGGTTTAGGCCCATCTGGACCACCTATACCACCAGATGCTCTCTTCTCAGTGATTCCTTACCCTGTCAAGAGGAAGCCACCGATAGGATCAGAGTCTACCAGCCATTATACCTTTGTGGCTTCATCAGTAGATGATCCGTAAGTGAATGCATGGCCGGTACTCTCAGTATCACACACAACGTCACTAGAAAGCCTTTCTTAAAGTACAACTTAAGAGGTTGTTGTTGTTCAGCTGTTATGATTTACAGGTGGACTAATTCCATTTAGGAAGGTGCTGGTTTGGTGTGGGGGAGGGGGAATGAGGGGAATGAGATCAAAATCTTGACAAACTAATGACAAGTGGATAACAAAGTAGTTACTCATGTGTCAAACAAAATTTTTTTATTTTTTAGCCTTTTTTTCCCTCTTCCTTTCAGGAACATTGGACAAGAGGATAAACTCAAGGAGATAGATCCAGATTTGGAATCTACCACACCTGATAAGGGCAAGGTAAGTCCTGTACCCCTGAACATTTACTAAACTGCTGATGTATATGAACTTTTGCAGGTTTTCTCCACAGACAACTGGGTTATTCATGGGTGATTGTTTAAATGGGAGTTTTATTTATCTACTCTATTAACATACATATGTTAACATCAGGTCTGACTGAGAACATTTACTGTATTATCAATAGGTTGTCCTTGTTTATAACTTGAAAATTGTAGATGTCGAAAATATATCTCCACAAATTTCACTTAACAATCATTCTATTCTGCATAGGATGATAGTGCCACCCCCTCTGGTAAGGGTAAAGGGAAGGAAAAGCTACGTACAGGTGCTGAGAGTACTGGTTCCAGGAAGAGGTCTGCCAAGGGAAACAGAGGTCGTAAGAGTTCCCTCAGTGTCACCTCACCTCCACCAGGACACACCACCCCAGGATCAGACTATGATAACCAGAGCAGCACTACTGGTGAACTCTCCATCATTCAGGAACCCAAAAATCCAAAGTAAGCCTTTTAACCTCCAAGGGAGCAGACTGTAGCATGAGAGTAAACTCTTGAGATAGACATTTAAATTGTCATTGTCATCATATGATATCCAGCAATGTTGTATCATAGAGTTGAAATGTGGAGGAATCTTGGAAAATGTGTTATGCCCTGTCATTTCATGCAGTGTATTCATTCATTGTCATGTTACTATATAGGAGAGTGTGCTCATAGCTATATTGAGAGGAAAACAAACTGTCCCATAGTATGTTCAGAGCTCTTAATGTAACAATCATGTGTTTAATGAACAAAGATTCAGAGATGCCATGTAGAGCAGGTTACATTTGTCCTTTGTGCAGTATAATTAATATAGCAAGTTAGGGTAGCTTATTAATTGTTTTGTTTTCAGAGGTTGACGACCCTGAGTAAATATTATCATGTAATCATTAGAATTGTTTAATTGATTGTGTTAGATGCATGCTAGAATGAATTTATTACAAATTATGCAAGTCTCCATTTTTGTGCTCTACTTTTAGGTTAACTATATTCAGGTGGACAGTTGAGCCACAGGGTGAGGTGGCCCTTCGTCTCTGCTTTGCATCCGATGACCTCGGTCAGTTCGACCAGACATTAAACTTTGAAATAGTTGGAACCAGGAGGAGGTACCAGCTGTTCTGTCGTGGGGTGTGCTCATTCCCTTACATCAGCAGGGAACCAAGGTAATGTTGAAAGTTTATAACAACAGCATCTTTTGTTTCTTATTCTAGCTGTGGGGATAGGACAGAAGTAACTGCTCAAAGACACCTTTATAGACCTGTGTTCCTGATATGTGACATGACAGCTGTCATTGTGTTGTAACTTAAGTTTGATAAGGACATTGTTAATTAATAACCTGTCTGTACACAAATCAATTCACTCCCACAACTAATGAATATTCATGAAAACCTAAAGAAATGCTTAAGAGTGTATGCACCGTAATTGCAGTTAAAGACGCAAGGAAGAGAATAGAAATACGGGTGAAGTGAGTAGGTAGATTACCAAACAGTATCATTTATACCTTGTGAAGGAGACTATATCAAAGTCTAGTGAGTTTATATTTCTTCTTCTTATTGGTTATTGCTGATATTCATCAGTGTAGAATCTGTCTGCATGAAGAATTAAAGATTCAATGTCACATATACTGAAAATCCATAGTTATTAGTATGTCTTAAACTTTATTGTATTAACAAAGATTCTGATGGGAGAAAGACTACATTTTCTGTTATCATAACCATTTTGATTTTCGTGGATGTAGTTCTATAAAGACCATTTTGAAGGACTGCCCAATGTTTTTTTGTTTTTGTTAGCTCAACTATGTTTGTACATCTAGCTAATATTAATTTAACCTGTATGGTTTTTATTGGACAGGATTGTCTTTCCTCATCGTAAAAAGTGTCAGAGGTCAGATGAAATCGTCCACAAGAAATACCTTCTGAACTCAGAGTTGCTCCAGATGGGACCACTCCTAGCAGGGAAACCAAGGGACAGGTACAAAGAAGGGAAATACCCGGAGAATATGGAAAAGATGACCATCAAGAATACATCACCCTTAGAAGCAGAGATCTCTTTCTGCTTCCAGCAAGACAGTAACGCCACAACATTCCTCTTGGACCCACCAACTATGACGATGAAGCCAGGAGAATCACAGGTAGCTTAGTGATGTCATCAAAGTTCATTATTATTGTTATGATACATTTATGTTGGAGTCGTTCCTGTAAGTATTGTGGTATTGAAACAAGTCAAGTGTATTAACTGGATAATAATTCCACAAGTCTCAACCTGGAGGTTCTATGATGCTTCTTGCATATGTCTAATAGTGTGTCATCACTGACTTGCACTTGTTGGCCCTTGCTTGGTAGTATGTTAATAGAACAGTAACTGCTGGCTGTCCAGGAATCATACCTTTTCCTACCTGCTTGGTCTTCATCCTACTTTACGTTGAAAGTTCTACCTTCTCTCAAAAGTTTGCTCTGTGACATTCAAACTTCAAAATGCAGAGAAAGTTGTTCTACTTTTTCAGAACGGTGAGCTGTATAGCTTACAACTGTTACATTGCACATATATTATATATGGTCATAGCAAATCAAGCCCCTTAGTCTATTCAACTGGTGATAAACTCCTAAGTTCTTTCACTCTTAGGTATATCTAAAGAATCTTTCTAATTAACTTTCATGACTGTTCTCTCAGGAGCTCACAGTTTGGGCTTACCCGAAGAATCAAGGGTACTTTGAAGATTCTATAGTCTGTTGTATCAAGGAAAACCCTGAGCCTGTTCTGTTCAAGATAGCCTGCTATGGAGTCAGACCTGAGCTTGAATTAGACAAGAGACAGTTACATTTTGAAAGGGTTCTCTTGCACAGGTAAGTGTTCACTATTACAAAGATGAAATCATCAGAACACACTTACTTACCTCTCAGAGGGATGGCAGTGCAGCAGTAAGGTGGCAGTATTCAAGAATACTCGATAGCAAGAACCTTGAATCAATTAAAGATGAAACAGCCTTGCTGGAGTATTACTTTTAGTTGTGTTTCATTTGCAGTAGTTTGAGGGAATGTGACAGCTAGGTTCACATCTTAGCTTCCTACTCTAACAGAGAAAAGGTAGTTTGCTTAACGTCACATTTATTATAAGTGTTAAAATTAGTGACCAATGATTGACCAATGAATGACCAATGAGTGACCAGTAAATGACCAATGATTGACCAATGAATGACCAATGAGTGACCAATGAATGACCAATGAGTGACCAATGAATGACCAATGAGTGAGAAAAAGAAGAAGGAAACCTTGTTGAAAAGGCTTCTTCTAAAGCACATTTGTTTTCTTTGTTATGAGAAGCAATTCATTCAGTGAGATAACCAGGATTTTATCACCTATCCAAAACAACACAGTAATTTGTAGATACATGTACTACTAAAACTTAGTGGTCTCAACTACCTGAGGTTCTTCTTCCTTTCAAGCTCAATATTTCTATCTTCAACTCTCACAGGAAAGACACAAAAACCATCTACTTACGCAACAGTAAACTGCTTCCAGTGGCCTGGCGACTCAGTGGTTTAGAAGCCCTGGGAGACGAGTTCTCAGTGTCAGTGGACTGTGGAATCATTGAACCAAAGTCAGAGTTTGCTTTAAACGCCAACTTCAGAGCCTTGAGACCAACTAACATGAAGAAAATGGTCCGTTTGGAGGTCAGTTTACAAAAAGGCTCTGAAAACAGTTTGCTACATTTTTAATTTTCATATTAAATTTTGCTTCAATAAAATACTACTTTGGAGCTGTGGTATTGACAAAGTAAAAAACTGGCTGTAGTTAACGAGTCACTCTAATATGGTGTAGGATCGGAGTCTGTCTTCAGACGCTTTTATCTTGCCAAAGAAGACTCAAAGAAATTGATTCTTAAGAATATGTTAAAATATACATCTCCGAGCCATTTAATTGTCTAAAGGAAGACTTCAGTCTAATTCTTTGTTCATTGTTTGTTGAGTCGGTTAGATAATGTTTATAAGATATCCAAAACTAAAAAAATGTTCCCTTCTTCTTTTTCTTATTTACTTTTAATATTAGTTTGCATTAATGATTCATTGAAGGTGATAGGCATATATATATATCACTGTGTGTGGACTCTTTGTGGAAGTGTAAAATGTGTATGATTTGTGCACTGTTACAGGTCTCTGATGTAGAAAACATAATGGGATTACTACAAACAGAAAACATCCAGGTACTTGCTGAAGCTTATGATGTAGCTCTGGACATGAGCTTCCCCAAAGGAGCAGATGGTGGCCTGGACTTTGGAATTATTAGAGTAATGGATGAGACCAAACAGACCTGTTCCCTCAAGAATAAAGGCAGATATGAAATCTCATACAGGTAAGATGTGGTGTGGTATGTTGTGATGTGTTGTTGTGTGAGGTGATGTAGTGTGAGATGTGTGATATGAGGTGGTATGGTGTGACATGAAATCCCATGCAGGTGTGATGTGGTGTGGCATGTTGTTATGTGTTGTGGTGTGAGGTGATGTAATGTGAGATGTGTGGTGTGAGGTTGTATCGTGTGAGATGAAATCACATACAGGTGTTTGTCAAAACTAAGCATACTGACACTTGTTCCTTTCTCTCTTTTTGTAGTTTCATCTTTGAGCCAACAGAAACCTGTGGACAAGAAATTGTCAATCTGTTTTCAGTAATTCCACAGAAAGGAGTGTTAGTCCCAAATGAGAGACCGACTCAAGTACAAGTCATCTTTCGATCTAGAAAAGAATTGACCATCAAAGACGAGCCCATTTTGAAATGTCAGGTAGGAGCAAGAATTATGTCATTAGATAAATTCCTCCTCAAACTTTTGTAGAAGAATATTTAGTAATAATAAGATAGTTCAAGAAACTAAAGATATATTTGATAGTTCAAGAAACTAGAGATATATATGTGATAGTTCAAGAAAGTAGAGACATATTTGATAGTTCAAGAAACTAGAGATATATATGTGATAGTTCAAGAAACTAGAGACATATTTGATAGTTCAAGAAACTAGAGATATATATGTGATAGTTCAAGATACTAGAGACATATTTGATAGTTCAAGATGCTAGAGATATATTTCATGGATTTATCTAAGTCATAGTAACTGTCTAAATTGTCCAATCTGCAGATCATTGAGCCTCACATTTCTGACAGTGGTGAGACCATCGCCAGCATACCCGTCAAGCTGAGTGTGCGATCCATTTTCAGTAAGTACAAGATCTTCCCTACCAGCGACATCAACTTTGGTGCGGTCTTGGTGAACCAAAGGAAGCAGAGATCGTTCACCATCGAGAACAAGGGAGAGTTTGACTTCAAGTATGTGATCAATCAGATGATGAGGGATGCTCCGGTGCAACCTCCCATGATGAGAGGAAGGGCGTAAGTATATTTCATGAGGATGGTACAATCTCATCTATCATCTATCTAATTGGAGACTTTGCATCCAATAACTTCATGTTTTTATCATGTTATCATAACTTATGGTAGAAACTCATTAAATGCTGAAAGTATTAGGTTATCATGTTTTTAGTACAACTCAACTTTATCAAGAGTTCAGACTGTATTAATTAAGCTCCATTGTATCAACTTCAGAAATGTGAAAATTCAGGTTTACACATATTCATTTCTGAAGATTAGGGTATTTCAAACATGAAGTGATTTCATATTGTAATTTGTTGCCGAAACTGTAGTATGAGTCATGTTACATTTGTTACATTTTTCAGACAAATTTTCAGGTTTGTTTGATAAATTTGTATATACTAATGTCATGCTTTATTAAAAGATTCCTCAGTTTCTAAACAAGGGTCTTTCAGCATAGATATTTCCGATTAAAGAAAAAGGAGTCAGTTAGATTCTAACTTTGAGAGGTTTACAAAAATAAATTATCCAGTTAGAATCTGATCAGGTATTGAGGTACCTGTTCCCATATTATCTGTTTGTTGTTCACCCTGTGAGGTATTCCCAGGGATCTATTTGTTATTATATTATTACTATCCATCTTAATAAACATAATTTCTATTGTTCTCCTGATAATGTTTGCTGAATGGATACAGTAACTCTAGAGCCTCGTTTCAGATATGGAGGTATATAGTTTCAATTCGACCGTTTATACAGAGAAAAAAACAAAGAAATGTGTGCACCTTGACCCTAATTTCACCCTTATGTCAGCTAATACATGCACAAATGCGATATCATTAATATGGTGGTTTAATAGGGACATTGGGGAAAAGAAATAGGTGTCCCCAAATCTCAGAATTTTGACCTTTATCTCCAAACTTTAATTTTTTATCCCCAAATTTTGACTTTTCATATCAAAATTTCGACTTAAAATTTGACTTTTTGTCCCAATTTTTTCCTTTCCTATGTCCCTTTTAAGCCACCTTACATTAACCACCCTGCAGCTACACGTGAATAATGTATACTTAGAGACCAAGGAGCTCTATGTTGCCTTCCAAGAGTATAAGGATTTATCACTCTTGAACACACCAGCCACATTTCATGGCCCATTTGGTTGAAGTATTCTGTATTGCAAAGCAGGAGATTTGTTTTCAAGTTGTGGTAGGACTGGAAGAAATTTGACTATTCCACACTTTATTGCTATTTCACATCACGTTATTCATTCGTCACCAACCATAACTTTTCACTCAACTAAAGGTTTGATATATAATTTTACATTTTGCATTCTTGTTATTACTACAATGACATAACTGAACTTTTAACAGATTAATATGTTGTGAACACTTGCACAGAAAACTCAAAAGGAAAATAAGAAGAAGCACTCCCAGTTTTAATTTATGCCTAGTGATTACATCACAGAATAAATCAATAACTTTACAGTAACACCTCTAGTCTGTTTGCGTTTGTGGGCGGAATGCTTTGAAAGAGACTGACTAAAAGACTTAAAGAGTACTTCTCCCAGTTTTTCTCCCATGAAACTGATTCTGACATTAAATACCCTAACTGTTAATCAATAACATGATATAACTTTTCATGCATTGTAATTTGTATATATTGTTTGCTTTAATCTCTTCAAGGTCTTTTAAGAAAGTGGTATTCTGCTGCAAAATGTATTAAACTCTTCCAATTGCGTTCATCATTTCTATTTTCTTTCCAAAGGCCAATGGTTCCTTTGCAAAGTTTGAGTCTGATTTGATACTGAAATATATTATTTTGAACAGTTTAATTTGCATTTAACGGTTATTCATATCAAGCTTCTCTATGGATAATTAACTTCCAAAATTTTTGGGATAAATAACCTGCAAATTTGAAAAGAAAACCAATTATAAAGAAAGCAACTGATCTTCCATGCTCCTGCTTTAATTAACCCTTTCATTACCAACTACAGTTATAAATTAATGAAACATTAATATTTTCTTCACCATGAAACAAGCTATTCAGATAGATCTTGTAAATATAGATGCAAAATAAAAAAATCCTTTGCAGAAATGTTTTGTAAATATCAATTCCGTGACAGGTGATAACTTCAACACTTTAATCTGATTTAACAACAGTAAATGTTGTGGTTTGTTCATGCCATCATTAATCAGATTAACAAGTCCAATAAGATCAAATGAAGCATGTTTTTTTTGGGAGGGGGGGAGGTGTTGGATGAGGAAGGGGGGGCTTGAGGTTCAAATCTGGTATTGACAATGTGAAAGTAAAGCTGAGGAGAGGCAGATAACAGAGTTTACCAAGTGTCTAATTTTTTTAATTGTATTTTCTTTTGCTTGACATTGTATTCAGACAAGCTGCAGGTGTTGGTAAGAGAACCAAGTCTCGTGATGGCTCCAGTTCAGGAAAATCAATTGCCAAACCAAAGCGAGCAGATTCTATCAGGTACTCTTTAAAAGATAGGTTCCATTGATATGTTAAGTATCATTATGACAGGCGATTGAAATGTTTGTACATATAATTGTGATGAAATGTGAAAGTTTGTTACAATGAGCTCTTTCCTTGCAAAGTTGACATTAAATAAACTTACTGAGGTTTGTTAAACTATTGCAATATTTTGATCAACAATCTTTTTTCTTGATAGATGCAGAGATTTTGATAGATGCAGAGATGCAGAGATTTTCAAAGATGAGAATACCTGCTGACTTATTCCTGTCCCAAATTTCAAATGTAGAAAAAAAATAAGCACTACATCCATGTATCAAAATTTTAACCAAGGAATATTAAAATTTATTAGCTCTTTCCAAAGGTTTCTATCTTTATCATAATTTATTATTAGGAAAAGCATGAACCACCATGACTGTCATTCAGTCTGGCTCCCAATTAAATAAGTGAACCATTTGTATATTATAATCTTATTAATTAACTGTAAATACCTGTACCATTCCTCTGTTTGAAGGTGCAATCATAAAATTTCCTTTTTTTCTCCTCCTTTTTCCCCGCTTTCATCGATGTGAACAGATTATCGACAAGGTGAGAAGTTATAAATCAAATCAGTTTTCTTCATTAATCTTCAAACTCATCAGTTGTAATATCCTATATTATCTTTACCATGAAAGAGTTATATCAGTAGGGACATTTATCGTGATGGTAAACCTGTCATAGGTATGCACCCTGGTCAGGTCATAGTGAGATTTCAGTTTCCTCTTCCAGGTGGTAGGGGAAGGAGTGGATTTTCCTTGTACTGCAATACTATGCCCATCCCACCTCATTTAAGATTCAACAATTTTTCTTACTGGATACCAACAATTCTTTCCCATATTGACCTATAGTTTTGTTTTGGCTTTGCCTGTTAGTGTATGTAATTTAATTACATCTTATCACAAACCATGCATGTATAGCAGTTATTTAATAAAATAATGACAGTGTCTTGTGAACCTTGACTATTACATTAGCCTTTTATCACTATCTATGCAGTAACTGTCTTATCGCTTTATGTTTGTATGCAATGGATTTATTCCTTTCAGCTCTATTCTTAACATTGTTAATTCCTGATACAACATTGTTGTATTTGCCAGTTGATACTGTGTTTGTTTATTTGTGATGTCTGCTAAATGGTAGATATCTAGTGACTTGAGAAATAGATCTAATGAAACACTATTGCATTCTAAGAGCCTACAAGGACAAATAATCACTTTA
>KN888353.1:55571-68858 GCA_000934455.1 Apostichopus parvimensis | reverse complement strand
ATATATATATTTTTTTGTGTCACTCGCAGAACTCAATATCTCCACCCACGGAGAGGGAAAGGGAAAGGGAGAGGGAGAGGGAGAGGGAACGAAACATATCCGAGTTTCATTCTGGAGGTGACCACGGCGGGGAATCCAGCAAGACAAAGAACGGAACCAAACGAAAGGCAGAAGGGAAGGAATCAGGGGTAAGCTGAGACTTGTGACAAGTCCGTACAGACAGCCTTTCAAAGCATTACCTTTCTTTCTTTTGTGCTAATCATACAATTTCTTACAATATTATCGAAGATACTGGGCAAAAGTCACATTAAGAATGTAACTTGTTAAAGAGTCACATTAAGAATGTAACTGGTTTAAAAGTCAAATTAAGAACGTAACCGGTAAACAGTCACATTACAAAATGTAACTGATATAAGAGAGCCTGACACCCAACAGACAACTGACCCTTTCCAACAACAGAAATGCTAAAATAACTTTCACAATATGCAAATTTTGTAGACCCGACACTTTTGCTACATAAATGTTAATCACTTTGCAGTAGCAGATTGGCAAATTGAAGAAATGTATGCTTTGCCTTCATTAATTGAATTAGAACTTGGCTGGTCAAGCTAAGTGAACAGCTTGGTGTAATGGATTCTGGTATCGAATCCTGTGGAAAAGTTTACCAAAAACAACACAAATATAGTTGCTTTGAGTAGGAGGCACCTTGTGATGGTCAGATTTCAGATATGAAAGCTGCATGATTTTCTGCACTTGTCTTTGTAACTACAAGAAGCTACTGTTCTTATTTACTAAAATACTGCCTCATACCTTTTTTTGGTTTTTTTTCTTGGGGCAGTTTTCTGTACTTATCTACGGGAAAAGTATTCACAAACCATCATTCTGTGTCTGTCATTTGATTTGCCAGAAATGATAAAATATTTTGCTCTACGTTTTATCTGTCAGTTTAATGGTCTTTCCATCGGTTAAAGAAACCACAATCTCACTTTAGCAATCTGATATTTGATTTGGATTATGATGTAAAAAGTTCTCTCTTCTTTAAAAAATTTTTTTTTCTTGATTACTTTTTGAACATGTCGTCGTTCGTTCTTACCCTACAGCCTGAGAGCGATGGAGAGAAGAGTGAAGATAACTTGGTCGTCGATGTCGCTAATGAAGTAAGTCTAAAGGTATTATCTATGTGCTTCCATTCTGTAATAAATGCAGTGCCTCCTAGGCAGTTATTTTATGACTCTTAACAGCTGCAGATTGGGATAGCAGATAGAATTTGTAATCATTTTCACTCTGGGCAAAAATCATTCTCGGTGCAATCGGTTCTTTGTTTTGTGGTCTCTTTCGCTGTCCGTAGTTTGGAATTGTAAAGTAGAGACTGAATATGCCTCGTTCCTTTGTGAAGGAATATATCCTAAAAGGGCCTTGTCTACTTACTCACAGCTCAATAATATCGCTCTTTTCAAGAAGGTCATCAGCTTTAATAGAACACCAGTTGTCGACATGTTTTGCTGGTTTCATGAATCTTTCCCCCCTCCCCCCTTCCCCTTGCCCCCTCTGCTGTTTCTTCACTCTGTGGTAGACCCTATAAAGACATGCTACAAAGGTGTAGAGAGCATTAAAAGTTTTACGAAGGGGGCAGGCTAGAATGCAGTTAAATGGTAGACACACATGTCAGAGCAATGTCTGCATTTAATTTATGATGAAGAGATAGCATGGGAATATCCTTGTTATTCAAAGATTGTTATTGTTGCAGTTTTTGTTTTGAATTCTTTATTTATATACCAAATAATAATATATTGAAACGGTTGCGTGTCACCGCCTCAAGTGTTTACAATAAAAATGTTCACGTATCCGAAGAGAGTCTGTAGATACTAGGTGCATTTTAAATAGTGGTCGGTAATTTACATTTTGTTGTTCTACCTCTCTCCAGCAGGAGCCCGGTTCTCCGCCTGCCAAAATGGAAAGGCCATCGTCGAGGGACAGGGAAACGAACAACACAGATCGACATCACCCCAAGAAAGAAACATCCTCCACTCCAACAAGTACAAGATCAAATGCCAGTACTCCTCCTACCTCTAGTAACAAAACAAAAGAGGTAAGGCAAAACCAACAACAAAATACAGTTTATTTTTTTGAGGAATGAAGGAGAAGGGAAAAAAAACAGTGTACATGGTTGTCATAGTAATGGCAGGAGAACTGCAAAATGTCACACGTTTTTTTTTTTTAAATGTTCACTTTCATTTTCTCGTTTGATCCGTTATAAAAGAGTCAGTTGTGGGCGAGAGGGCGGGGGAGGGGGACGGAAAATTATAGTAGGAAGCAAAACGTTGATCATTGTTCATGTTCATTGATTGTTTTCTGTTCACAGCAGCAAAATGAGACAAACAACAAACCTTCAACATCACCAGTCCCTAAATCAGAAACACCCCCCAGCAGTGACGCTGCCACGCCTGGTTCCAGTAGTGGGATACCAAGCATCAAGCCTCCCATTGCAGGGAAGGGGCTCACCCCTGGTAAGACAAACATTCAACGTATACACACAGCTCCAGAAATTGATTAAGCTATAATGCGGTCGGGGGCTCATGATTTTTCAGTGTGTACTGCGAAATATTCCACTTTTACTCAATAAGGTCACCAATATGCTGAGAGTTCATGTCTTAGGAATTGGATTTGGATCTTCTTGGATGTTTCTTGTTAACGGTGCAAGATTTCAAGCTGTAGAATAATGTTAACAGTGTATGGTTCCTTGTTGGTTAAAAATCATCGATGTGTATAATAAAAACTTCATTTTGCGTGAAAGTTTGTCACAACCTGTTGGTGGCATACTTGACATCAAGATATTGGTAAACTGAAATTTAATCATGATTTTGCGCAGCAAAATTACACCAAGAATAATGAAATTGGGCATATAGTAACACATTACATTCAAGTCTGTGCACAAAGTACTATCTGCATCGAATGATGAGATTGATTTCCAATTCCCTAATTGAATCAGTCAAACAGTTCTTCTAATCATGATTGTATTAAAAATGAAAAAAAATTCTCCAACTATATGTAAAATGTTGCATGGCTTGGGACAGAATTATGCACAAAAACACAAAATAAACCTTGTTGAAGTTTTTTATGTTTATTTAATATATTTTAATGATTATATTTGGAATTAATTAATTCAGCAGATGTACTTTGTCCTTGGTCATTACATTTGTTTTAGTGTGTCATTGACTTTTAATTTTTAGTATACCGTCTTATGTAAACTCATTCTTCCGTTTTGAAAACAAGCTGATTAACACTGCAGGGGTACCAACATTTACATTTGACCAAAGTAACAACAGATGATACACACGTACAAGGAAAACAAAACAATGTCGACAAGGGAAAATATGGAATTTATTAGTTGCATATTACTCACAGAGTTTATTACTTTGTGAGTGATGCTATGGTAGAGATTGTATAAACAGGAGCCAGTGTAAATTGCACTTCACTGGATCAATTTGGGATGTCAAATTTACCAATATGGATCCTTTAATTCAAAGATTAATTTAGTGGTGCACTGGGTGAAGAAGGCTTCTCAAATGCTTCCTTCCTTCCTCGGGTTTTGACCGGTATTTGTTGCTGACGGAAACTTCTCTAACTATCATAATCTAGGTGTCTGCTTGTCAAACTTTCTATATTCTCAAGAAGTGAAAATATTTAACGGTTTGCTACATTGTGCACACCGTCGACAGAAAATGGAATGCCCCCTCCCATCCACACCTAACAGGCCAGGGGCATTGAGAGCCGATTCGGGGCCCCATGGTCAATTACATCCAGTGCCTTGTGCACCCTTCATATATCCCACAATTTTCTGGCACCCTCTACGTTTTCCTAGGTCCTCAAAGTTGACCCCAGGCTCCGAGGCTGTAACCACCCCCTGACCCCCCCCCTCCTCGTCAAACCTGTCCCTAGCTAAATACACAGACCGGTTAAAACTTTAAAACTGTCGCAGCCTGTGAACACACTGTTTGTAGTACAACAGCAATGTGTGATGAAATAGTAGCAGTGACGCATACAGCATTCCATAACTGTCGTCTAATATCCAACACTGATGTACCAAGTAATCAAGTAAACCTCTTTGTTTGTTCCGCTGTTGCGTGCGACAGTTGCGAGAGTTATTTCAGATGTCGAAATTTTCATTTGGTACCTCATAAAATTAGATGTTGTCTTTGATGGCGAACAGGATCGACCATTTAACTTCCTCCGTGGCTTGTCTTCGGGAGACGGGTGGAAAGAAGAAGAAAATGTCATCATTTTCTAATTTCCAAAGTTATGATTCATTCATCTGGGACCGTTATTGTTTTGGGCTTTTGTTGGTTAACGCCTTCCAGGCAATTTTTGCCTTTTTGCGTTTTTGTTACCGGTTACCGGGGGGCAGAAAAAATAGAACACTAGATTATGTGTGATATGTAAACTATGAGGCAAGAGTGATGCGTTTATCGGTTAATGGTTGGCATGTCAACATCGGGCTGTTAGCTACGTACGTGTATTCATTTATTGGTTATCTTTTGATAAATTACTTACAGATGCCAGTTGCCAGATATTTAGTTGATTAATCCATAGTGCCTTCCTTTAGAGGTTTAGTAAATTTGTTTATTTTATTGGTATAATTCTTTTTATCTCTTCAGGAGGAGCCTACCCTTTTATGCCTGGACAGAACCTAAATGCTGACCTACCAAGGGATATAGGGAACCCCTACATGGCCACTGGGATTCACACCAGCATCTCACCAGGTCCATTGAGTTATAGAAGTCCCATGGTGAGTTACCTCTCTGGCTCTCCTCAACACCCCCTCCCCCCATTCTACCCTCCCTCCACCACTTCTCCTGGTCTGTATTCATTTCATTTCTTGTTTTGTCACCAATAGTAGAATTGCCATACAAAAAATGTGGTACAAATGTTAGAAGAAATGTCTTGTGTGAAAGGAAGAGCTCAAATCAAAATTGAAATGTCTCATTTGGTGAATTCATTTGACAATATTGATCTTCAAAGTATCAAATTTACTCCTTTTTTCTCAGGTACCGTTCGACCCACACGCCCACTCAAGACTTCCCGGCATAGGGAGCATCCCAGGGGGCAAACCGTAAGTAATCACGCATTCTTTTTCATGTTATCATTTTGTTTACCGTTGTTGAGTTTGTTGAATTAAACTATCTTCAACCTCCCCCCCCCATTTATCAGTTTGTTTTACATAAGTGTTTACCAATATGGCAGTAGCAGAGATACTGTTAATAGATAGATCTTTCTGAAGGGTGGGGGGGGGGGAGTAGTAAAATCATAAAAGGGTTAACATTGATATTAATGTCACTGAGTCACTGACAGGTGACGTTTCTGTAATAATTTTGATTAAGATATCGATGGGCATCGTAACAGATGGAATTTTGTTTGTTCTGTTAAATACAGAGCGTATTCATTTCACGTCAGCGCTGACGGACAGATGCAACCGGTACCCTTCCCTCCCGATGCTCTGATCGGTAGCGGAATCCCTAGACACGCCCGACAGATCAACACTCTAAACCACGGGGAAGTTGTGTGTGCAGTAACCATCAGTAATCCAACCAGATATGTCTACACTGGTGGCAAGGTGAGCATGACCCCTCTCCTCCCCGTCCCCCCTCCACTCTCATCCCAATCCCCCAAACTCACCTCCTGACTGAAAACTTTTGCTGCATTTTATTAAAACACAGACTATAAAAGCTTTGCTTTTGCTGATATTGTTTAATCATACATGTTTGCCTGACCGGTAATGTTTTGGTCATGTTAAGCGCCGAGTCTCATTCTAAGAAAGTCAGTCACCATGGGTTCGGTAGTCGACCTAAATTCGCAGGCTCAACATCTGTGGTATGTAAGAATGAAAAGACCCAAGTTACTCTGCTCATTACGACTGTAGGAAAAGCTGACAAATGGAAAGGCCTTTTTACATACCAGATCTTCTGTGGGACTTTTGATCACTCAAAAAACTCAAAATTTCATGTTTCATGATGGTTTACCTTTAACTCTATCAGAAACGGCCCCCCGAGCTGGGTTTTGATAGAGGAATTAAAGATGATCACATGTTTCCCACTCCCAAAGTAAACTCAAGGATTCTGGTTGGTCCATTGAAAAGAGCCGTCATTGTTACAAAGTTATTAATGGCATACTTTTTGTATGCCAACAGATATGAAGTGATTGCATGTTTGCCTATCTGCATGTACACAGCTCTCTGCCAGTGTTATCTGTAATATTTCCATTGAATTTCTGTTTGACACAACAGCTGTGATTCAAAGTCAACTACAGTGTCATTGCCAGTTTACATAACCGATACCAAAGTACAGTTTGTCTCCTTGTGTCGTCTTTCTGGGTCTCATTAACTTACTGGAAGCCCCGCTTGAGTATTGGACAAAAATAACAAAATCCCCCCCTAGAAAAAAGAAAAGATAAAAAAAAAACACATTTTTTTGTTGTGGTTTTGAGTTAAAACTGTTGTATGCTACTTCATGCCAAGGTTAATTGGCTCATTAAACTGTGACTACATAGGTAGAGTGATGTGTAAAAGGAAACCAGAAGCTGTTATTATTTTGCAACAATTTTCAGGCAATTAGTAGGATATAATATACAGTGGTGCATTACTTGAATGTTGTTATGAAATTGAAGTTTGGAAAGATGCCTTCCCCGGCCTTTTCCACCCATTCCCTTGGCCCCACTTGACTCACAGTGAACTTACATTCTGTAAATAGGTACGTCTTCAGATATTATGCGTAACAGAACTGTGTCAGCAATCAGCCAATGTTGTGCTAGCTGCCTATCCAATTTCTTAGTTAATATTCTGTCATAACTGAACAATCTGGGATAGCCTGCAGATAATTAAAAGTTGTTTTCAATCAAAGTGTCTTAATCTCAACTGCAGGGACAACATTTTCTCACATTTGGGATTCAACCTCTTCCCTATTTTTCTCTTTTTTTTCATTTGTTAATGTTCTATTTTTTTTGGTTTTTTTGCCTCGTTTATGCACTTTTGTGCCGTTTTCTTCCTTAATTCTCCAGGGTTGCGTTAAAGTCTGGGACATCAGCCAATCAGGAACAAAGAGTCCTGTCTCACAGTTAGACTGTCTGAATCATGATAACTACATTAGATCATGTAAACTCTTGCCAGACGGGAGGACTTTAATCGTCGGAGGAGAAGCGAGCACTCTCTCCATCTGGGATTTGGCAGCTGTAAGTAAAATGTCCTAAATTGTTTGGATAGAAGAGGAGAAGGGAGAGAACCTATCTTCTTTTTTATGTCTTTTCTTTCGAAGGCAAACTGAAATGACATTTGACGGTCATTAATCATATATTGGTAGTCAAGACAGCCTAAGCTCATATTGTTAGCAATACTTATTTCCTTTTAGATGTAAGCTGAGCAGAGTAGAAGGAAGAAACCTTGTCAAATTTAAATTTGCTACATACTCTAATAGTCACCATTGTTTATATGCAAATATATCATATTACTCATTTTGAATTAGCATTTTGATATGGAAATTGAAGAATACATTAATACTGTTTGTGTCTTGTCTTTTTTTTTTTGCCCTTTGAAGCCAACTCCAAGAATTAAGGCAGAACTTACCTCCAGCGCTCCTGCCTGTTATGCTCTGGCAATAAGCCCCGACTCCAAAGTGTGCTTCAGCTGTTGCAGTGATGGAAACATTGCAGTCTGGGATCTTCATAATCAATCTCTCGTCAGGTATTTCCCACATACTTTCATTTGTTTTTATCTCTCGCAATCTCTTGCTTTGTTCAGAAATGTTGCTTTCATTTCTCAATGATTACAAGTAACAAACATTAGGTAAATGCAAATTGGCTCTGGGCATAACATACCTTTGCAAACAGTTAAGGAGGGGAAAAACTCCTCCTCCTCCCTCCCCCCCCCCAACTCCTCTCCACTCAGCCTTATTTCCATGATCTGCTTATATATCTGTTTGAATTCTGGCACCGATTTAGACTTTGGGTATTGCCATCAGAGAAGGTTTGGAATGGTGTATTTAATAATACATTTCCTTTTTGTAGTCAGTGAGATGTGATTCTTCTCACCAACCACATATATATAACGAGTTTCACGTTAAAGTTAAACATTACTTGAACTGCCATAACTGCAAATATTGTTAAAGTTCGGGTTCCCATATTACCGACAAGTCCATCCCCCGTACAGAATGAGTTTGCTGAAAGGACTCCCAAGTGTTGTTTTAATTATTTTAACTGACATATATATACCATAAAGTTCCCGCTCAAACAATCAGTTGGCTACACCCATTTAGTGGTGAAGGTAACAAAGCAGTCTACATCACAAGATTTTAGAATGAAATGAGACATTCCCATAATGCAAACATTGTAAAAGCGTTATGGTTTTATTTGTCGTGGAGACAAATTGAAAGTAAACGACTTCATCATAGTCAAAAATACGATATTTGTCAATTGATTTGCAAGATATGGTTTTCTTGCAATTAATCAATGTTGGTGACACGTGTGTTCTCGCTATAGGTTGGGTCATCGCAGTTTTTCACTGCCTATTCCTGCACCTTCTCTACCTCCTGACCTTCCCCTCTCCGCCCAAAGAATAAGAATTGTTTCTGGACACAAATTCCTTCATTTGCCACTAACAATTTTATACTTAAATACTTCTCTGGTCCCCATCTTGAATCCAGTATTTATTTACAGCTTCTATTCAGCTGGAGCTTTATGGCGACAATTACCTCATCGGTTTGACCTTTGACCAGCTTCAGAACAGCCTTTGTCTTATCATGATGCCTACAGACTAGTTATCACCCGCGGGTTGTTTGCCAAACAGCTCTTCTATTCGCCCTCTGAAACCCGTCAGGGCATGAATCATTTTCACAAAGCATCTCTGAAATACACGCCCCGTTGATATTGCGAGGGATGTCCTAGCACATACACACACTGCAAACATACCAGAAAAAAAAAACACCTGGTGAAATTTTATGGCCCAAAGTTGCAAATTTGTTTAAGGAAATTGAGGGAATTTTTTTTTGTTGTTGTTTGCTGTCTGTTTTTTGTGGTCTTTTTCTGTCTGTTTGGGATACCATGTAGGTGGAGAGGGTAGCAGGGACTGTGTGGACGGCAGTCACATACGAGCTGAATCTTGATGGCGTTCAAAGTCCAGCGTCGTACCCGGGCATGTCCTCTGTAAACAGTCAACTCTTGGAGGACATAAGCTAATTGTGATGTTTGTGTTTAGATTATGACAAATCTGTTGACTTTGTGTCCTTATCAGTCATGATAAATGCATACTGAAAAGTGTATTGTCAACAGACAGATGAGCACTCTTTACACGAATGTACAGTCTAAGTCCACAAGAAACCTGTATTGTTTGCCAGAAGTCAACCGTTGGTGGAACTCAGCCAGTTGACAGTGTAAACAGTATCTCTTTGCTTGGAGTGGCCTTGTACAGGGGAGGGGTGAAAGGTTGTGTGCCACCTTTCTTTCTGCTCGTTGGCTGTATCTTTTGTCATTCCGTATTAACTGACGAGACCGCATCTAGAATTTACTTGCTTCCTTTTTTTTTTCTTTTTAAAATGGTGATGGTCTGCTAGTTTTGGATGAACACAAATGACACCTTGTTTGAGGAATAAACTTTGCTCAAAGCAACTGAAGTAGTTTGTCCATAAGATTTGAAACAGCCAGTGGTTGGTTGTATCATTGCAAGTTTGTTTACCATTGGTGTAAAGTATTTCAGCAAATGATAAGAAATTAGATATTATTAAATGGTTGGTGCTCTCCTGTTGTTGTCCTGTGATAAATTGTTAATAAATCAGTTAGTAGACTAGTGATGGGGAGGGGGGAGGGGGAGGGGAGTTGGGGTTGCCATCTCTTTCCACTCCCCTCAAATATTGTAGTTTCACTTTGGTTGATGTCACCAAACTTAATTTACCATTAGGATAGAAGGAACTACTGCCCCTCAGTGAATTTGCATATTGGTTAGATCATTGTAAATAATTTGCAGTTTTGTTCTTATTTCAAAATAAGTGGATTAGATTTGTTTGTTTGTGGGTGCATCATCTTCTTTTTTTTGTGGTCTGTGGTTAGGTTTGTAAAAAGAAAATATTGTATCACTGTACAAAAGTCAATGGCAAAACCAACATTTCATGTTATCTGTTAAAATATTCAGAAAATGGTATTTAGCAAGTATTTAACAAACATTCAATTGCAGTCTCATGACAAAGAAGACTGTTTTCAACCAATTATCGACCTTCCACAGATCACTACTTTATACACACCTTCTTATGCTTGCAATATAAGACATCATATGTTTCGAAACCTAGTCTAGAGCCAAAGTGTGTAAAAGTGTTCACATTCTGACCATGTAGTTACACTGTATCAGAAGTCATGAAATTATCTCTTCTTTTCGCACCGAGTATATGGTACAGAGATAGCTACAGATGGTTTTGTACAGACAAACCGCTCACAATGACTATGTGTTTTTTCTTGGCCTATTATCTGACTTCTTACCATTCCTTTCCATGCCACATCAAACACAATCAGAGATTTTTATCGTGTACACTGTTGAGTTACACTTGTTTAT
Organism: Apostichopus parvimensis; assembly: GCA_000934455.1. Classification (NCBI taxonomy): domain Eukaryota; kingdom Metazoa; phylum Echinodermata; class Holothuroidea; order Aspidochirotida; family Stichopodidae; genus Apostichopus; species Apostichopus parvimensis. The sequence continues at coordinate 58,276 of KN888353.1, read as the reverse complement.
GAAGTATGATTTTAATAACAGTTGTAAAAGAAAGAAATTTTAACACGCTATCGTTTCATTGATGTTTAACTCGGTAACAAACATGCTCTGTTTACGTAAAGGCTAAGAGTACATTGTGTGTTTCTGTAGCAGCAAAGGTTAAATGCTTTGTACATATTTACCTTGCTACTTGCCTAATAGATAGCACCCCTTGACATCTCCTGCGGGGTTATTTAAGCAAGAAGTCAAGAATTCCGTTGATTGTCTGTCGAGACCTTTTGAAGACTTGCCATAGCTCAACTGCAATGTTTAAAAAGTGCAAATAAGTTTATTGATAAGGACTGCCCAGATTTGAAAGATAAAAATAAATAAATAAAAAAACCCTGCTGTAGCTCTCCTGTAATGAACACAAAGACTTTTCTCCCTTATTCTCTGATCTTTGATCCTCTTCTCTGTGATTAACTGCTTTCCTATTAACTCTTTGTTTGCTGTATTAATACGACTAATTTGCACGAATATGTTAACACTTTAACATGAAAACCAGATGATGTCGTAGTCATTATTAGCCATTCGATCAGGAAAAGCAGTACTTTTCAATATGTTACGTTCGTGGATATGCCGCAAAAAGCTACTTGGCCCACATTTTTCAAATCTTGTATCTCAATATCCATTACCTGTAGGATTTACAATGAACTTTGTTAAGTATCTGGGTGGTCTTGATTATACTTGTTATTAAGTACCCAAGTCATGTGAATATATTAAGGAGATGTACAGTATGATGGGGTGGGGGGGAGGTGGACATATTGGGGAGACATTTGATGAGGTCGGGGTGGAAGGAAGACAGAATGTCTTAAAACCAGTTAGCTGGTCCTACTCCAATTTCTGTATGTTAGATTTAACCTGTCCAGCTTTAACTGTTTAGGTGTATCTGGGAAAGGATCTCCTACTCCCTCCCCCCCTCAACCCCCACTCTCTCCCTCTTGGTTTTTTTTTCAGTGAGAGTACCTTGAGAGCCAGTGCTTCTATATAAGTTTTGTTATATTAGTTTTGTTATATAAGTTTTGTTGAGGCTTCTATGTACTCAATAACATTTTTGGATGGATTAAAAACCTAATCCCATCACTGAATACCATTATACTTTGTTACATAGTGCTACTACATACTACTGTAATAACATTTCAAATTTATATAAGAAACTTGGAGGCCTTTTCTACCTGCTACCATCTGACTATGTCCTGTGATGGTGCTTAATATGATAATCATATCAGACACTTCATTGGAAAATGGCAGTCCCTTGAATGGCCGCGTTCTAAATCTACCAAATGGAGGGAACTTTTCTTTTTCTCAGCTGGTAGGGAGGGAGGGTGGGCTCATCACCAAAATCTCTTTCCTATAATATGGTCAGAGACGACAGTTGGGTCCGCTTATCTCTGATAGATGTCTCTGTGCATATATGTCCATACCCAAGATGCTAGCTCTCTTAAGTAAGAAAAACTGTAACAACATTCGTTACCTTGAACTTTATTATGAATTTCCTCGTCAGTAATTAGATGTGCGTCCTTTATCGTCAACAGGCAATTTCAAGGACACACTGACGGCGCCAGCTGTATAGACATCTCACCGGACGGTACCAAGCTCTGGACGGGCGGATTAGACAACACAGTACGATCATGGGACCTCAGAGAGGTGAGGCTTTACTGCCCCTGGAATGTATGTCATAGGGTGGTGGACCGGGGGGAGGGGAAATGGGGGATGTGCTTGACCAGCAGTGAAATAACAGACTCCTTCGGATGCTTTTTGGTATTTTGAAAAAGTAAACACTATTATTTTCTTCCTTATGTTTGAGTACCGCTCCTACTCAACACACCCACAAACAGTCACACCGTCCACTCATGTAAAACACAAAAGCAACATGACAAGCATAAAGGAGATTTCTGGAGAGTATGGAGGGGGCAGGGGGGAGGGGGATGAGGATAACCATATTTATTGTTCTTCTGACTATACAGCTATATTTGGTACCACCTTGTAAACTGGTACACCTTGTGGTCCTCACTATGAACAAGTAATTTAATCTGTCTTTAGACAATTTTTTTTTTTTTTTCAATTCACATCTCTTTTAAAGAACAGGAAATGGGTCAAATTTCGACATGAACCACTCTTTTAACGATCTAGATTTAGTGGTTCCTCTCCCAATCAGCAATCATTTTATGTTTGTCAGATGTTTATGTCATTTCTACTAGTGATTTTGTGGCATTTTCTCACAACATTTTGGCTTCTCAAAGTCAAAATGATCTTCTGTAATAAAATAACACAATCATAACAGATGATAAACATTTGCTACTTATAAAGTGCATCTGAAGTCTACATTAGTGTCGGTTAGTTGTGTCGTATTTGTGGTTTTTTCTGCCTCAATTACATCCTGAGTCCTCACCCCTAATGTCAGCTCTACCGTTCCCCAATCATCTCGTTTTACTTGATCTCTCGAGATCATCTCACGTAATAACAATCAGGGTTTCCCGCGACACGTTCGTATGACGGCCGATAGTTTCCTGTTCCCTCGTTTATCATAGAGCATGGGAAACACTCGAATGGTGATCTAACTCAAATAACATGGGGAATCTCCATTACCCTACTGTCCCTGATCGTTTCGTTTCTCGATATTGGGTTGATTTCAAGTTGAAAACATATTTTTGGCACATATGTAAATTTATTTTTCGACAACTCTG
>KN888353.1:35189-47700 GCA_000934455.1 Apostichopus parvimensis | reverse complement strand
TAAATAGCTTAAACTTTTCTTTTTTTTTACTTTTCCATCGGCAATTCCAAGAACTGTTTTTCCATTTAGGTTGTATTAAATTTCTTCTTTCAATCCATTTTATATTTTGCCCAAAAAAAAAAAAAATTAAAAATTCTTGAAAGTGATGAAAGTGATATTTTTGTCTTTGTGGTTGTTCAGTCTCAATTGTTAAAAGGAAATTATAGGAGGGGAAAAAAAACTGTATCTTAATGAGTTCCCATTTCCTGTTCAGAGGTATTTGGACACTTCCTTCCCCAAGAGCTCTCGGTGTTTGTTTTCTCATCATTTTTTCATTCGAAGTAAAAAGCCATCAGTCTTATGATTCCTTTGTAGTTTACTCTTGACCCTATAACATAAGCATCATCATATGTGTGGCTGTTTAACTAATCAGTATGTGAAAGCGAAACATAGGGGAAGGACAATTTATCAAGTTGTTCTCCGCATGGCTTACTTTCGTGCAGGCCAAATGTAGCTTAGATTACAGAATCCGGATAAATTAAATTCAGCCAAGCATGCAACCAAACTATCTGTCCGAACATTAAAATAAATCCCAGGAATGATACGTGATTGGTTTGGTCGTAAAAAAGTTGTTAATACGATATCATTTTGTGCTTAAGATAGCTCTGCTCGGTTTTTGCTTACCTCGTGAAATTGAAATCATGTAATTGACTAGTTTCACCCTTTCTGTCAGGTATTGAGGATTGTTTACAGGCTTTGAAAAATGCAAGCCATGGTTCAGTCCACAGTAAATCACACATCTTTCAAAACATGCTCTCCATTTTTTTCTTTTTTGGATAATTAAATTTGCTGCGGAAGTGTAACGTTTGAAGAAAGGAAGTTGATTTGATATTTTTTGGGATATGCAGGGAAAAATGTGGCATTGCATCACAAAATAATATGCAAAATGGGCAAATTGCTATACCAGTGCAAAGATGTACCGCAGGTTTTGTACACAGTAACCATATTACTTTACAAGAGGCAAAGTTCAGAGGCCATCAATACTGCTATGCACAACTATGAGCACTAAATTATTCCTTGATATGTGTTTCTATAATTTCTTTTCAATATTTCATGTAGATTAATTTTTTCCATCCCATGTTTGTTTTCCCGACAGAATGGAGAGCAGTAACGTAGAAGTCTTACATCACAGCAAACCCGATAAATATCAACTTCACCTTCATGAAAGCTGCGTTCTCTCGCTGAAGTTTGCCCATTGCGGGAAATGGTTCGTCAGCACTGGAAAAGATAACCTCTTAAATGCCTGGAGGACTCCGTATGGAGCTAGCATATTCCAGGTTAGGAGAACAATATAGATTTACTTTATGTTGGCAATGAATATTTATGAATTTAACTTAAGATTGATGTGTCTATTGAAATAACGACTGACATTCGAAAGACTTATTAGACCATGGAGGGAGGGGGGACCCTCCCCCCCAAAGAAACATTTTCTTCATCAGGTGGTTAAAGTTTACAGACCAAATGTTTTTTTGTATTTGATAAACCGAAAATTCTCTGTGTAAGTATTAAGTTGTATCGGCATGTTTGACGAATGGTTTGACTTGTGGACAGAAAGTTTGATGTCACCCGTTAGTACCAGAAGGGACAGTTTAATGACAACGACATTGTCCTATTCTTCAGCATATGTATTTAGTATCACAACAGATCTGGCAAAGCCACAAGAAACACTATTAAAAGTTCTGATGGTCTGGGCAGCAAAATGTGGAAAAGTTTTTTTTTTTTTTTTTTGAGAAATAAATAGACAAGTTGCTTTCATGAATGTCTCTGTTTCTTCACCAGTCTAAAGAGTCATCCTCGGTTCTCTGTTGTGACATCTCCGCGGACGACAAATTCATCGTCACAGGCTCGGGAGATAAAAAGGCGACCGTGTATGAGGTCATGTATTAGGGTTGTCTATCGGTAGTAATCCGCACCGAGCAAAACCAGGGAGAAGCAGAATAGCCCCAAATTGGTTATTCATGGAGCGAAGACGCGTCAAACCCAGCTGAGAGACGGATGCTCTGAGAGACGTAGGCCGTTTATTCAGGACGTGAGAGGATCCCTTGAACAATGTTGCACCAGTGGAGTATTCAAAAAGCACGCAGACAGACAGACAGACACACACACACACACAGGCACACGGTGAAGTAGATGTTAGTGAAACTTGAACCAGATCATGAACAAAACTGGGGTCAGAGAGCAGAAAAGTTTTGTTGCTGCCCCCGGACAGCGAGAGAACTTGAACGTTGGATGGAATCAGAAAGCAATTTTTGTTATTTGATTAACCTCTTTGGGAGAAGCAAAAGAAAGATGAAAACTTGAATGAATATTTGACTTTCTGATTGTAGGAGATTTGTTTAACATTTGTTGTTTATAGTGAATTTCAGGTTCCTTTTATATTTAGTTATGGTTCGTTTTTATTTTGTACCAAAGAATGTCCTCTTTTTTTTCAGTTGCTTTAATCAGAATTTCTGTCTGATAGAAATGAAAGGAAAGCTACTCAAGGAATGCAAAGACAAATCTTGTCAGCAACTTGAAAAGTTAAGACTGCTTACTGTCTAAGACTGAACCCTTTTCCTGGACATATCAAGCCCGATTTATTTTCTAGAAAAAAATTGTATTTGATTACTGTAACTGTGCTTTTTCAGGTGGCAAAATGAGCAGACTATAGAAGTTAAAACAATTGTTCAAGTAATCACCATGGTTACATCTTTTCCTAACAGGTAGTAGTTAAAGACAATTGAGATATTAATTGGCTGATATGGGGATTGAACTCTTGCATGGGTTAAAGTCCTTTGAAATATCAAAAATAGAAAAAAAATAAAAAAATAAAACTTAACTTTGACCAACTCTATTGAGAGCTGTTTACTATATAGCAGAAAGGCACTGTGTAAATAATAGTTACATTGGGTACAGTAGTTACATCTTAGAATGAGCTATTGAGATAACTTTTGACAGGTGTTTCAGTTATGTTGGTGCATGAGTTTAATAAGAATGTTGCAGTCAATGGGTATTCGGCAGCAACTTATAGATTGGCACTCTGGGTCAGTTTTGGAAATGTGAAAAACCAGTCGGAATGCGGATACATTCATGATTACATTTCGTTGCACTCAAGATTTTTTTTCTGCGTGTGTGTGTGTGGTTTCCTTCAATCATGTGTAGTATAAATCTTAAACAATATTTGAGGAAATAACTATTATTTAGCCTTTTTTTTTGCATTGTGTGTGGACAACCTTGATCACACTGTTACACCATCTTGTGAATCTTGATTTTAAACTTGCACACCAATATGTGGTATGATGGCATCTTGTACAGTTTTTCACCCGACTGTAGCGCAATTGTGATTTGCCATCTTGTTCTTTTCTTAATGTCGAAGAAAAACAGAGAATTTTTTGTCTGTTTCTTTTTTTACTTTTTCTGAGTTAGAGTTAAAAAAAGGTGAACGTTTTGGGCCTAGCGTGTGATTAAGTTTGTTGATCGTGTCTTTCAAGCCCCGATAAGAAAATTTACAGAAGATCAATTTTACATGGCTACTTGGCTTTTCTAAAAGAGTCGGGCATTCTCTGTATACCAAATTTATCATGTGGGTTTCAAGGTTTGTCAACTTCGTTCTAGACACAAAGCAAAATGGAAAAAACCACAAGAAAAGGCAGACCACCAACTTTTGATAAGCTAAATTTTTTTGTACAAACTAACAAACGTTGGTCGCCGATCGCTCTTGTTCGCACGAAAGGGAATAAGTCGAAGTGCATGATTGTCTCAAATAAATTATTTCCTACATCGTGTGGTAGATGAGTGGAGTAGTCTAAGTAGGAGATGGTGATGTATCATTCTGACATACAGACTGGAAAAGTAAGGAGAAATAAAACCAAAATTTTAAATTTGAACGGAAAAAAGTGAGAGGGTAGAAAGGATGTCGGATCTGTTGGCTTCTTCTACTTGGGTCTAAATTCTGCAATGTGCAGAGTAACTCTCTCTTGTGAAGAATGAGTTCAAACATTGGATTCTTGAGAATATAATTCAACTTTCAGGATTTCACTTTTTGTATTTTTTGAATGTTTACTCATTGTTTCCATTTATTTTCACAAACATACAGTATTCACAAAAAAACTTTTCTTTTTTTTCCTTTTTTTTTTTTCTTTTTTCTGTGTAAAGTTTTCTTATTCAAAAGTAGAGACTTGGGAAATTATATTTAGATGTACATTTGAGAGAATGAAAGTGGCTGGGGTTTTTCCTAATTTTTTTTTTCCTATTTTTTTTTTCCTATTTTTTTTTTTTTACTTTTGAGTTGATTGATGTTTGTGAATGAAACGGGGATGTATGGATGTTATTAATAAAATCACTTTGTGCTTTCCCTTTAAAACATTCTTTTTTGTCATCAGAAAAGTGCTCAGTGTAGCATAAAACTCAAGAAGGAAAGAGAAAAAAAAAGGGAATCTCTGTTATTTAAGTCAAGAGATTGGACAATATAATAATTACGACAATCCTTTCATCCTAAGGGTGTAAGATGGGTTTCCTGTATAAGAAATCCCTGTTATTTGTATCTGATTTGCAGAAACCATGTTAATCTCACACTACCCATAATATTGGATCCATTTCTCTTTTGTTAATACCAATAAAACATCCACTGTGACAACGCACTGGGTGTAGTGTTCAACCGATGCATCTAATGATTCGCGTCGCTATGAATCACTTTAAGTACGCTGAACTTGTCATGGGTTTAACCGCTTTTGTTGTCTTAATCGGGGATAACATTGCACAACATGTTTAAACTATTGAATGTAATACAGAAGAAGGAAAGCCCGTCTCTGTGCTTGGAAAAGCCATCCACTCTGGGTAATATAACAGCAAACCGGGGCTCAATTACATGGTCATAAAGGTAATCGAGGCTTAAGGTCAGGCCTATCAGGAAATCGAAGAAAGCAAAGCAGGAAATTCGTTGTTGTAGTTAGCTCAGGTAGATAGTATAAGGAAACCGATCGTAGACAGAACAAGCCAGTTGTTATCCAGATTGGCCTTGCTCCCTCTAGACAAGGTATTAGTTTGGTCATCGGACAATTATACAAACCTTGAGCGCTGAGTTTTTCCTGTTCCACTTTTTTTCCCCCTTATCCTATAAGGAGATTTGGAGTACTGATTTTTGAATCAATATGTTTCAAGTCAACAAGTTTGCACTTACATGGAAGTCGATGGTACACTCAAACAGTTGGGAAGTTGTTGAAGGGGTAATCCAAACAAAAGGTTTCCTCTTCGGGTTTAACACACTTCCCTCAGCTGGCCATTGACTCTTGTTGGAAACCATTCGGCAATAATTGCATGGCGAAATATCCTTCTATGACCCTCTTAATAGAATTAACCACCATCGAACGGTTTTCCAAATTACTCGTTATCGAAGCCTAACATGGCCAATTGACATCGCCGAAACAATTAAAACTTCTGGTGATCAATCTGTTTGTGATTAAGGCTCTGGTCGTGTGTCCTGTATCAGACGAAATGAAAACAAAAGGCAAAATATTACACCCGTGATAGCTTCAATCGCCAGGTTGTGATATATTGTTAAAATAAATCATGTTTGGTGACGCTCATTGACCTCTTATGTCCTGTCTTCGGTCTTGTTTTATTCTTTTTTTCACCCGTCTGCTGGCAATTTTCAAGAGCCTCTCTTTATAAACTTTATGTTAAGAGATGATACTTAAAGTTGTATGTTAATATTGTATCCATGACAACCAGTTCATCTAATTATTATGTTAATTATGAAAGTGTTCTCTTATGAGATTCTGAAGAATAAGAATGGTCTTGTGATAATGGAATGGGCCAAACCGTATTTTGTCAAATGTCAGCCCGACTTTGAAGCCACACAGGGTGTAAGTGGATTCGATTAAAAAAGATGACTTTTAGGGACAAAATTAATATTAATATGTTGTAAACCTTTCAAAACCAATGATATCAGTCCAGGTTCTGTTTTCTATAACAAATTTAAAGTTTTGAGAAATGACCCTTTAAAGAGATGAGGTTCATCACTGTAAGTGACTGGACTGTGTAGTCTAATACACAGACCATTAGCTTAGTTTAATAGTCAGATGCAACCCAGATCTCAGTGGGGAAATCTTAAAGACTTTTATGGCCTCAAATGACATGTTTTACAGTGTGATACAAATTGACAAATGGTGTTGAACATCATCCAAGGGTGACTCTGCTTGTTTATATGAAACATGTTTGGTTGAGTTATTTGAATTTATAGAACAAAGGAGTTAAAGGATTTAATATTCAGCCAAGGTCATCATCAATTTAGCCTTAAAGGAGGTTTTCCAGGAATGTGGCACACTTTCAAGGTGAATGTCTTGAAAGCAGGATTAATTTTAGAAACATTACTAGCACTCAACTCTTTTCTTTGATCTTACAACATATCAAGGCTAAAATGTCTGCATATAAGTGATCCATAAAGCAATGAAGTGTTATTACTAAACTAAGAAGAGTTTAAAAAAACAAAAACTTGTACTATCAACTTTCCATGTTTTTTTTTTCCATGCACCTACCAAGGTGTCTACATGGATCTGCCCAAAGATCTCCATGTCAGAGTGTATATGTATGTAACTTTGCCATTGTAATTAGTAAGTGCCACAGTAAGTGCCACAGTTAGCTGACCTGATGTAACGACATGACATCGAATGTGGATTGTCGGTTATCCAATCACCCTCTTCAAGTACTATTTTTACCTCTCTCTCTTTCTACAATCTGTCAGAATTTTTGTTGTTATTGTAAACTTTGGCTGTGAATATTTAGGGAAACAAGGTCTAGAACCAGCTTATTAAACTGAAGATAGTTTGACTGTTTTGACAGCTTGTAAAGTACATGGAGGTAGTTAAATTTATGGTTCCAATCACTGGCTTATTAACCAGAGAATGCTATCCCTATAACAGGAAACTTCATTTTACAAGTACAAATTACTCATCCAAACCTTTCCTTGTAGTGAACGTTTAGGAAGCAATTTTCGGTATTTAAGAACATGTTTGAAAGAAGCAATACTTACTCTGCACACAGATTCAATTAAATTTCTTTTTGTGAGTTTAAATATCAAACTTTTATTAACTTCATCGCATGTGATTCTTGAGAACGTTTCCAAGGGCTGCATGGCAGTGTATATTTAGTTCATATATATAGCGAGAGAGAGAGGTGGAGAACGAGGGGCTGGGGGAAGTTAGAGTACACACCTGTGGGAGAGACGGAGAGTATAGTTCATAAGTGTGTACTTCAGAAGTACTAAAATGTGGTCATATTGACTTTTTGATTAAGGTGACAATTGTAGTTTAATCCATCGGATGGGACATATCTGAGACGATTTGCAAAAAGTGAGGAAGGGCGATCTTTTCAAAATGACCTTTGCGTAATTTTTTATTACTCTGATTATTTTTTTGGGGGGTGGGGGCGGAGGGGGTTGTGAACAAGGTTAGCATTCAAGGATATGGGATGTTGTGTGGTAGGCCTAAACAGGAAGGGAATTGGGGGGGGGGAGAGCATGGGAGAAATGTATATGGGGAAAGGGGGGATAGGTAGCAGAGTTGTATTTTGCTACCAAATGCCATTTTCATCTTACCTTCGGTGAATTCACTGCAGAAGTGTTTCCGTCTACCTTAAATCATCTTATGTTTGGCATTGTAATTAGGCAAAAATGTTTTCTGTATCTTTACATTTATATGTAGTATGTGCTGTCAATACATTGTACATGTGTTTACTGTGAATAGATCCATAAAGATTTGTTATATGATACTGAAAACAGTTTGTTTTGTAGTCTTTTTTTCATGTTTGGATTTATCATGTTTCTTGTTTAGTTGCGGCTGAACAGTGGCTTTTAAGCAGAATTATTTATTCATTCCTCTCTGACCTGTCTACGATACATCACACCGCTCATGACGAAAAGAAACATTTGGGTGCTAGTAAATGTTTCTATAAATTCTATAGCTATTCTGGTTTTCAAGATATTCAAAGTATTTTATATCTCAGGAATGCTCCTTTAAGGCTAGTAAATCTGATCATAACGTCAGCTCCTCAGTGAAGGCCTTAATGTTATCGTAGACTTAGTAGTCCAGCCACTTTCATTGATGAGCCTCAGATGTTTAAAGAGTCATTTCACAAAAAAAGTCGTATAAATGAATTAAAATATCTACAACAACTATCAAAATTAATCTTGTGCCTGAAGTCTCCCTTTAATGGTTTGGGTTGTATTCTACTAGTCATTTAAGTACTAAGTGGGATCAAATCTGTTGCATCTGTTTTGTTGGCTACTTTACCAACCCTTCCAACTTGTCATTAGAACAATATTGCGAGTTGTCAAAGTAATATGTCACTTCATCCCTCCCTCCCCAACCCCCCCCCCCCCACCTCCATTCCCACCCCTACCTCCATCCCCACCAAGTGAAGATGAATGAGCGAGTAATTGGTTAGTTAGAATCGATTCTCAACATTTTATCCCCTGGAGACTTATGAAAGGCCTATTAGTATTAATAACAAGAAAAAGATCAGATTGGAAAGTTTCAATTTAAACACTGTCCAATGTTCCACTTTTTCAGTAGTTGAAAGTGATTCATTAAAAGACATTTGGCAGAGTTGCAATACAAGCCCCCATGCTAGAATTTGGGGAAAGGATATGGTAACGCGGACTACGTCCAAAAGTATGATAATAAGCTTCTACCGGCCCCCTCATCTCCCCACCCCCCCTTCCACCCCTACCCCTCCACAAATCCAAACTTGAATTAAAGTAGTTGAAACGCATCATATTGTTATCATAAACAATGTTAAAAGAAGTATAATATGTTTTATGATAAATTCCAACTGGGAAGTAACATGATCATGTGTTATTTTGATAGCAATAAAATATCAATTCAAGACATTAAACTCCATTGGCCTTAATTCCTATAACAAAGAAAACGGATTAAAGTCCAGCTGCCCAATAACACAAGAATGATAAATGTTCACTTTTCTGTCTTCCTATGTCTCATATCCTTAACACCTTTCCTGTTGTTCTTAACCCGGCTCTATGCACTTCACTTACCATTTCTGTTTTCTTTTTTAAAGAATTCCTTTCCTTTCGTTTTTCTATTCCAAATGTGCCACAATTTTATCGCGACTTTGGCGCAATTCAATGATTACACTTGATCAGGAATTAAAAGGAATAAATAATAAAAAAAATATATAAAAAATACCATTATTGTCATCCAAAAAATGCGCAGACGTTAAAATCCAACCCATCAGTTGCCCAGTCTTTATGTAAATATTATAACACACGTCAATTAAAACAACCAATTAGATAAGTGCAGTCTCTAGGGGAGAAAAGAACTCAGATTTTACGCATCAAAGAACGCTGAATTTTTTTCTTATTATTATTTTGGTCGTGCTGAAAAAAAGGCATTTCTCTTACTTGGATTTGATAGAAAGCTAAGGTCTATAAGTGATGATTATCTACCATTGACATAATCGTTAATAATGGACTTCGTTACTAGGCTAATGCAACATGACAAGAAAAGAAAAAAATCCAACACTTTCGCTCTCGTAGTGATGAGTAATGGTGGTTGTCATTACGATAAATCTATAAGAATGATGTTTCAAAACACGCGGGAAAATGTATCTATGCTGATTACCATGAAAATGAATTAGGCTTATTTAAGCTAAAATCGCTTCTTGTCCTTAAGCTAAAATCACTGTGCAGTAGGCCTATACATGTTCTTTATACATACAGTAGCCTACGCAGAGAAAATCTTCCTTGAATTAATTTAAAGGAGACACCAATGCAACCATCGTTATGGGTATTTTATTGGTCCTTTTGAAATCAAACAGCTAAGAGAAATGTTATTCCATTGTGGAGACATCACAGATTTAAATGTTCATACACACGCTAGGCTTAAGACTTGGTCAAGTCTAAATATTACATATTCAAGTCACGTGTGGTTCGCTTCTCTTTTTCTGCTTTTCTTTACTTATTACAATGTCCATTTTCTGTAATGGAGATGGGTCTTACAATTGCTGTATCTTAAATATTGAATCTCTTAGAACCATGACATAATGATCACATCATGGTTGCAATGTCAAAACGTTTCACATTTTGCATTGACAATATGTAAAAAATAACAAAGGAGAAAATAAAAGGTTTAAGATCTAAGTGGACGATACTATATGACAACACAGATTTACAGAATGACAGCTGGGTCAGACACGACTTTTAATCTATAGGATATTTCCTAAACAGAACAAACGTATCCTAGCTTAGATGTGAAATCGTGCATTCTAAAGAATATTTAGACAATTAATTGAGTGTGTGGTAGGTGATCGAAAGGCATGATTATGCTAAACAACAGAACTGAATTTTGTGCGAGGTTGACAAAGGGGGGGGGGGGGGGGGGGTGTACACCTCACCTCTCCTGATCTCATGTTATTTACGTAGTTTTATTATTATGTTCATAGTCGCTTTAACCATTGTACCACTATTTGTCACAGAATATTAAGTCCGTCAAATTAAGCCTATTACGATGCCAAGAAATAGTCCAGAGGATTTTCATATTTATCACAAATTATATTTATAAATTATTTTCATAAATTATTTTCACATTTATCGAATTATTTTCATATTTATCAAAAATTGGAAACGGTAACTAACATGGTTGTGACGTCACGCGTCACGGATTCTCTCTGCATCCAGGTGGACCACATACCCCCCATAGCGACAATGTACAGATGCCTATTTGCCAAACGTATATAGGTGTCGAAAGACCTCAAAGCACTCTAAAGAGGATTTTTGACATTCCAAATTCCTATACACTGATTAAGATTTATGCCGAAAGTTGACTTATTCATAGATAAGGATTAAATAACTTGAAAGGTAAGTGGGCCTCCCAGTCCTATTGATTTATTTACTGGCTTTACAGGCAGCGATTACTCTCCTCATTTAGCTTTTAATTATATCCTGACTTTTTTAACGCTACGTTGTAAGTCACGCACAACGCTATATTATTTAGTGACACTACGTTTATGTACGGGTTAATGGCCTGACATATTTTTACACTGTATTTTGGCTACGAAGTATCTTTCCTTTTTTTCGACACAGGACCCAGCGATAGAGGCCCTTGACAAAGCGAATCATGTGAGTACTAAATTTTGGGGGCTTGTGGTGAGTTTCAAATGTCTTTTTCTTCCAACCTGTAAATCAGAGACTATGCTAATTTTGTGATGTGCTGTTTTGTATTTTCGGGATAGCTGTTATTAATATGAGAAACACGTGGACTTTCTGGTGACGTCCTGAATACTTATTTTTTGTCAGATAGGACACAACAGCAATCCACTTCCTCTCTCTATCTCTCCTTCCAAATTTATCTTGCTGTGGATTTCTTCCGAAATGTAGACCCATGCTTTCATTACCTTCCTCCGAAACAAACGAACGCAAACAAAGTATTGATGGAATAGATATGTATTAACTAATCTGAAACTAGTTACGACACGCTGAAGCGTTACTTTGAGAAAAGTTCATATTCCACAAGTCTATATCTGCAGTTCTACACTCTGCACATGAGCAGAATATTGTATCTTTCTTTGTTTACACACCCCTCCCCCACCCCGCCACCACGAGGAAAGATATATACTGGTTGAACGGTTTTGTCTCTTTATGGCAGGCCATTTGTGCATTTGTGAAATTTAAACTTAATTGATTTATCGTTGTCTGATCATCTAAAAATTGATTCAAAACATTTCCATCAGTAAAATACTATGCTAATTATATCACCTGTTCCATACTGCTAGCTATATAATTTGCATAACTCCATTATCTGTAAAAGAAGAAATAATTGACAAATATCAAATTAAAACTTAATTCCCCTTGGTGAACTTCTGTATTATCGGTGATCACTTGTCTCTGACGGAAGTGTTTTTGCGTTGCCCGGCGACACTTGGGCAGATGGTGTAAAGAAATGACGATATATTGTTTCTTCCCATGAACACATCCTCCGTGGTCGTCTTTGCAAGTGATCAACAAAAGAACGGCGTAGTCATACACATTTATTGTCTGTTATTAATTTCTACTTTTTACCAGAAAAATATGACATCGATGAAAATGTGTCATTATCTATTAATTCCTGTTCAAATATTTCTTGAGGTACTTAAGTCTAATGGATTGCACTATAACTGATAGGAACAGTCGAAGAGGTCGAGAGGGTTTAAGGAACTATCGCTTTCTTTTTGCTATTCCATTGTTTTGTTTTTGCTTTTAGATTGTTTGCTTGTTTTTTTTAATGAGTAAAATAACCTTATTGAACGAATTTATGTACAACATTGGATTAACACTAACACTTAGGTCTGGACTGTACGAGGACGTCATCGTCCAAGTTAGGTTATATCCTCACCCGCAGCCTTCATCTTTAATTGTTCATATCTGTCGTAGACCAAGCAGAAGAAGGAAAAAGAGAAGTGTCACCTCATCCATCCATCAGTCCCATCCATCAATCCATCCATC
>KN888353.1:0-11356 GCA_000934455.1 Apostichopus parvimensis | reverse complement strand
TACTTTTACTTATACTTTCATACTTATTTATATACAATACTTTCATTCATACTTTCATCCTATTTATATCGCTAAAAATATCTGGCAACACTTTAATGCAGATATCATAATTACATTATCAAATTCACAAAAAGTACTCGGAAATAAACTAGAAATATGGCACCTTATTACATATTTGATGTATCCACACACACACACACACACACACATACACACACACACACACATACATATATATATATTTATAATTGAAATCATCATGAGTTGGAAAAATATTGGACATGCTCATATATATAATATGATGTTTTCTATCAAAACACTTCTTGATTTTCGTATAGGACTTAAGGCGGGACGCGAGTTAGACATGGATTGTCGCGTCGGCGATATAGTTCAACAGTGATAAGTATTATGAAAGCAAGCATGGTAAAAAAAATGCTCATATACATACACTTAACGTAAATTTATAAACTCAAGTTTTGGAGGACTGTTTGTCGGTTATATCAACAATGCCAGATAGTCAAATAATGGTGATTAATTTAAACTGATTTAAGCAAGTATTTTAATTACCTCATCAAAAGCAGTTTATACTTCGTGTTTGTTGAGTTTATTGACTTATTCAACAATACTCTGATGTCTGACACTGGAATGTTTATTGCTATACTGGTTACATGAACCCGTCACAATTTCAAAAACAACATAGTCAGCACATTAGAGTGCATGTGTTTGTTTCTTCTTTAAAGAGTCGACAGTTTGTAAAATTAGATAAATTTTTGCTCCATATAGGTTGATTTGTTATTCCAAACACCTACGGTCGACGCCCATAAAAAGTTGATCATTTAAAGAATGACTTACGAATTCATTAATTAAGAAGATAAATTTAATATACGTGTCATTGTAGTACTAGGAATGAGCGGAAATTCTATTTGGTGGCGGTGGGAGGGAAGGGGAGGGTTGGTGTGTGTCACCCCTTAGGGGTGTGTATCCAGGGAGTTGTTATTCCATAACAACTCCCTGGTTTTCCGATCTTAACGGAAATGTACTACCTGTAATATCTTTCTTCGTACATATTTGCATCTATTGCACCAGATAGCTTCACAGGCCTCAAAGAAGTACTACAGACAGCCTGCTTTCGGTAGACTCTCTTTAACGATTGGAAAATAGTCATACAAGTTATAGCTCATTACATTCTTCTTGTAACTTACACTCACCGGGTAGGTTTGTCGAAATGACATCCACATGTTGGATTATAACTAGACAGAACTATCAACAAGAATTTACTAGAAAGATATTAATGAGCAAAACTTGAAACTTTAACAAGTATTAAATTTTTTGTATAAGTTGAAATAGTAGGTACCGAGGTCAGATTGTGTTTGAAAAGTTGTGAACAACTGGCGGTGGCCTCTGCGCGACCACCGATGAACTCATAATATGCATGGTTGATGGATGTTACTAATTCTGATCTGGCTTTCCTTGGTCTGTGATGCCATCAGTGTAGATGTTCTTCAACTTGCTTTACTTTCCTATCATAGCATTTTTGCTTAGTTGTCAATATTCTCTGTATTTAGAATTTCACCACAGTTCCATTCCTTTGTAGAAATAAAATGTTATTATGTGGATAAATGATCGATTATTCTTGAAAAAAAGAGTACATTTTCATCCCAATTGTACTCTGCTCTTGCCAGAGGCATTACAAAATATCAGCAAATTTGATATAAAAATCATAACTTCAAGATACAAAATGTTTTCAAAGATATAGTTTTTGACTTACAGAATACAAAAAAATCAAGCAATTTTCCTAGGCAGCTTCAGTCACCGACTCTCAGTTTCGGAAGATGTATGCACACAAGATGATTGAAATCATTCCTTGTTTGATTGGTCAATAGCAATAATTGCTCGATTGGCTTTCCATAGCAATGGGCATTACAAATTATGTGAAATATTGCACACACCAGTAAAGTGTAATACGAGCCTTGTATAAAAGATTCCTGAATCTACTCATTACAAAACTACACTACTAGCACTCACTATAGCCTAGGCTAAGAGAATACTTAGTCTTTGCATAGCCTACACTACATCACAAACATTCAATACAGCACAGAAGTTTGGACCTCAGCATCAGCAGCACGTATTTTTAGAGCCGTATGCTTAACTAGCAAATTAAAACAACTCTCTTGTTACGAGATCGTGGCAGAGACAATTCCGTTTAAAATTTGAAAGAGGGCTTAGTGCACTGTAAGTATTCCCGTTCAACGTTATACATGTGTAGCCTAACACTAGTAACAGGCATTTGTTATGCAAACAAGATCAAATAAGCTAAATTTAAAGCTTTAGACTAAGCCTAAGACTTGAGAGAAACAGTCTAGTCTAGGTTAAGAAACACACACTAAGCGTTTGAATGTTAGCCTTGCTATCACTATCAACACGACTACCAGACAGCTTAATCCTTTTAAATAAGGGCAACAGAACATAGATGGGGACACATGGATATTAAATTACTTTAGGGCTAACTTAGCCTAGGCCTAGGTTGAAATCATCTTAGGCTTCACTTAAATATAATTATAAGCTTACAGCTACAATGTACAGAACAGCCAGGCTTAGCCTAAGTTAAGGGCCCATCCTTATATGTTTGAATTTGCAGTACTGCCAGGCAAGATGTTCATGGTTTAAATGGATCATGACAAAATGGCTACCATAGTACCATACATAGGCGTAGGAGGTGGGGGGAGGGGGGGGGGCTGCAGCCCCCCAACCAAAATTTTTGGTGAAAATTCGGGCAATATGCTGAGAATTTTTCGGGCACCTACTGAGAGTAGAATATTTTGCAATGTGTTTTTCAATTTTTTTGGTGAAAATTCGGGCAATATGCTGAGAATTTTTTGGGCACGTACTGAAAGCAGAATAATTTGCAATGTGTTTTTCAATGTTTTTCAATTTTTTTTGGTGAAAATTTGGGCAATATGCTGAGAATTTTTCGGGCACCTACTGAAAGAAGAAAAATCTGCAGTGTGTTTTTCATTTTTTTTGGTGGAAATTCGGGCAATATGCTGAGAATTTTTCGGGCACCTACTGAAAGAAGAATAATTTGCAATCAGTGTTTTCAATGGTTAAACTGATATTATTATTTTCGTTATTATTGTAACGACTTGCCCAATAATTATAACCAATTTGGAAGGGTAATAACACGGAAAATATAACCAAAATTTTTCGCGCGCTCCGCGCGCATTCAACGTCTTAATGTGCATATCATAAAGGCATTTATCGGTTATTTGCATGTGGTGTAATGACTGATGAATACCTATATAAGATATTGAGCTCGCGCGGAGCGCGCGAAAAATTTGGGTAATATTTTTTGGGCAAGTCGTTACAGCCCCCCCATATCAAATTGGGCTCCTACGCCTATGGTACCATATAGTTTATTATAATGGATATATTAAATTAAGATGGTCTTAAAATGGTCTTAGAGAATAACCCTTTCATGTTTGAATTTGCAGAACTGTCAGGCAAAGTGCTCATGGATCAAATGAGTTTTGTTGGCAACATTCTGTCCCTGGACTGTGGTGATTCCCTCGGTACCTTCCAAGGGGTGGTGACATCTGTAAACAAAGAGAAACAGACGGTTTCTCTAAAGGACACATTTAGAAATGGAGTTAAATATGAAGTCCCAGAAGTAACTATCAGGTAAGATGTTTTAATCCCCTTTGAGGACAAATTGAACGACAATAACAGTTTATTGCACGTTTCCTGCAGGCTGCAAAGTGGTCATCCATGCACCTATTTTGCCCACGCTGTGTCATGTGTGTGTTGTGTTTAGACGGTGAATGCCTACATCAGCTAGGTATATATTATTTTGTAAGATGTATCGAAATAAGCCTGCCACTAATCAATTCTGCAACAGTAGGCAATCATTTATGCTTTGGTTAAGCTATGGGTTTCTCATAAGTTTCTTTAGTTTTAGACTTCTGGTTTGGTTTCTCTTTGATGGTACATTAATTCATCCCATTGGAACAAGAGATTAGTTGCTTTCCTTTATTGAAAAGTGATTGAAAGTTGTTGGTGATGATTCATGACTACACCAACATATTATATCATATTCCATTTCCCACCAAATATAAATACAACTGACTTTGTACATAATTCTGTAGAAGTGCTGGGAAGTCAGTAATTTGTTCCACAATAGCTGCTGTAGTCAACTCGTACTCACCGATTTGAGATGATCAATGATAATCTCTGGCCTGATGTAAGAGGAAATCTAGTTCCAAATAGGTTAATTACAAGTAACAGTCATTACTTTCATAAATCTAGTAATTAATGAAGTATAACAGTGATTTATCAACTACTGTTGGTCAGATCTGTTACGACAGAAATGCATCAGGTTAATATATCTGGTTCGCGCATGTCTTTGCATGGCAGGAAATGTTACCCTGCAACACAACTTTGTTTTCCTTTTTTTTCTCTCTTTTTTTCTCTTCAGAACAGTCTTGTAATTATGTAGACTTGTAAATACATTTCACGAACTTTGTAATGCTCAACATCACATGTCGCATATTTCTCAACATTGGTTATTATTCTTTTTATAGAGCTATTGATATCAAAGATTTGAAAATTTTGGAGATAACTGACGGACTTGTTCCACCACACAAGAAAGAAAATGTCAACCCTCCCAAACGAGACAGTCGTCACCCAAGCGAGACGACCACAGGAAAGAAGAACGGAAAACTCGATTCCTCCGTTAGAAAGTCTCATTCCAAGTCTCCAGTGAGACATGGTAATCCTCAAAAGGCCGGTTCAGTTAGTGCCGGGAATACTCCACAGAAAGCAGAAAAAGGGAAACAGAGGCAGTCGGCATTCCAGTCCCCATTGAACAAGAGGCGGGAGAATAGATCTGATGGAGAACATCTGGAGGAAGAAATTCACCATAATGACTCATCGATACCCAGATCCAAATCCTTTACAAGTCCATCTAGATCTAACAGAAGAGCTAACACCCCTGAGAATAATCATCGCAAGAAGACAGTAAATGGAAATGGTGCTCAGTTTGTGGTCGGGGGAGATTCTACTGATGAGGAAGTCCCATGGAATGATCGCAGCAGGAGACGGAGAAAGTCTGGTGAGTTTTGTCAGAGGTCATTCAGTTAATTTCATTGATCAGACCTTCAACCCCCCCCCCAAAAGAAAAACAGAGCATCTAAGTATTGACACCATTGACCCCCCATAAACATATCTCTGCCCTATTTGATTACTACATGGAATATCAATATACACTGAAAAAGAATCGGTAGACCTGCATTAACAAATTTGAACAAATGACAAATTTGACAATATCCTAAAACTTATATCACTCTCCCTAACTTTGTGAAGTCCCTTTTACCTCCAAAAGACCATCAAATATTGAAATATATAGTTGAAGTTCTAGAGTATTTAAGTTACTTCTCAAGTCATAGAAAATAATAATTACAAAAGCAGAAGAAGTTGTGACTCTGGCCATATGTTTTCTGTCACAGTGTGCATTACCTACCTTGTGACATGACTTTGAATTGGCCCCCCAAAAAAGAGAAAACCTTCATATCATCAAGTGGGCCCAACAACAATTCCAAGTATTAAGGCCATGTGTTTTTGTTTGACAGTGTGCATTACCTACTGTGTAATATTTACTCAGAAATGACCACAAAAAAAAAAACCTGTTCATTCCATCAGGTGGTCCTAACAACAATTCCAAGTATCGCTCGTCACCCCTGAAAATAGAAGGGAAGCGTCGTTCTTTTCACCAGATGAAGAATGAGGAGTGCTTTAGTGCCCCAGTGGAGAGCTTCATGGATGATTTTGACTTTGGAGAGAACTTAGCCCGATTTGACAAAGCTGCCGTGTTTGAGGAGATAGGCGCAATGAAAGATGGTCCTCCGTTCAGAAAGAAAAAGGAACAGTATTTGCAGCCTCACGAAAATGTCCTCGACGACGATGAAGTTGAGAAAGAAGAAAAATCCCATCCAAGTGCAACGAAAGATGGCTATTACTATTTAACAGGTACCAATTGATGTAACTAGGTGAAAACTTCCTTGCAGGAGCTACACGACATCTTACTGACTGTAGATTAACTCAATACTGAAACTTGTTATCTTTAGCTGGACCTGAGATGTCCATCGCTGTATGGTTTGTATACTGTGCTGTGGGTATTGACCGCAGCTGCATGTACTGACTGTACACTAGTGTCTAATTACCGACGGTAGCAAGCTGTGTGTGTATTTTCTGAGATCGATGGTGGTGTCTAACACTTCTGTTACACCTCATTCGAAACCAGGTCAGATTACCGGCATTAGACGTTTCTTTTTGCGCTAGTCTTCACACCCTTTAAAGGTGCATTCTTGGCTTTCAACTACTGGCATATCAAAATGAATCTTGTACCTATGTTCATTCTCTTAGGCTGTTTAGTGACTAGTTTTCCAAACCAATATAAGTCACTTCAACGATAGGAATTTGACCAATGGTGGTTCCATTGGTGCTTAATGATATCCGTGTAACACCGAAAATACAAACATGCTGTGTACAAAAAAAGGATACCTCTTCATTCGTATGGTAATTTCACATATCGTTTATCTTCCTTCGCTGATAGATAGCTATTTTGTTAATGTCGAAGCGTGAAATATTGTTTTATTTGCAGAGAATGAACAGAAGGTTCCCGCTGTCTCTCCGGGTGATAGGGCAGCCATCTTTAAGAGTTCTGAAATGGCTGGTTTCAGCCGTGACAGTAGAACTGCAACTGTTGGGCTCTGCTGTGCACAGCTTGTGCTTGGCCTGATTGGAGGTTCCCAGAGGTACCATTTTGTTTTACTTACATAGGTATATGTCAATTTGAGTTGCTAGAAACTGGTATAAGTCCAAGCAAATTGACTTCTACCGATTTAATTTGACATATCATCCATTTAAACTTATAGATGTCGATTTAAATTGACAAATACCGATTTATTTTACATATCATCGATTTAAATTGGTATATGTCGATTTAAATCGGTATATGTCGATTTAAACTGGTATAAGTCGAATTAAATTGTTATATGTCGATTTAAAATCACAAATACCGATTTAATATGACATATCGATTTAAACTGGTATTTGTCAATTTAAATTAAAACAAGAGGGTCTATAGAATAATGTGAAATGCTTGTTTTTAAGTGGCAGCTGACCCCGTATGGTGGAGACACTTGCGACTGTAATATGTACTAAATGCAAGCTGAAATGAGGGAGGTGTATATTAGAAAGCAAGATATTAACTTTTAATTTGGTATTCTTTCACACTTTCATGCAACTGCAGTAAGACACTTTGAATCAAATGAAGGTAACTCTTTGTTCACTTGTAAGGTACTTTATGCCAAATGTTGGGCAATTTATGGTCCAGTGTAAGGCACTGTCATTCACTTATCTGGTACATTCACTCGCTGGAACTAGCCTTCAACGGGCAATAATAGCAGTGACGGTTTCTGTAAGTAGCTGAAGATATTTGGGAACTGAATATTATTTATGGCCATTTATGCAATATTTAATTAGTTTTTGAGGTTTTGAGGCATTAAATGCAATTTGAGAGACTAAAGCTTCTGAGTACAATGACCCCTTACGAATCTTTGTGTTTCTATAACAAATTTGTCTCACTTGAATAGTGCTAGTACTAAAGTATGTAAGGCCTCTCAACAAATTATTCCCTAAGTAGTAGTCATGTTTTCAACTTTTGCCCAGCATTTATTCTTGAATATCCTTTTTTGACAGGTTTAAAGTAGGGAACAAGCATCAGAAACCTACCGTGGTGCTGCTGTGTGGATCACACACCCAGGGTGCTCAAGGTGTTTCCTGTGGCCGTCATATCAGTCAACATCATGCAAATGTCATCGTCTGTGTACCTGGAGAAAATAAGTTGAATTCTGAGGTCTCTAGAGAGCTGCAGCTATTTCGAGAAACAGACGGTGAAGTTATACTATCACCACAAAGTACGTAGCTGATTCATTTTGAGTTACTAAAAATAACAAAATTAAACTTCCCCTACTGTAGTTAGGCTGTTAGCTTTCTGGTGGCTTAGGGTCTATCCACACAAGCTGCTTGTATATGCCAAAATCTGTTATGAACAATTGGGTAGTGCTATTAAAAATAGATCAATTCCTTTATTTTCCAAATTTATGAGTTTTTAAGTCACTATTTCAATTGACTGTTATGAATATTTTTTAAATGTGTGATGCTTACTTTCTGCATATCTCTCTCTTTCTCATTAGATCTCCCAGCCTCCCCTGTAGATCTGATCATCAGCGCTCTACACAGACCAGCTGCCAACTTGGAAAATGACTTTAGCAAGTCTTGCATCAGATGGGCTACCCAGAATTCCAAGGCCTGCATCTTGAGTCTAGATCCGAGCAAGCATCAAGACTTCAACAGCAAGTGGAGTATATTCGTTGGATTACCTCTGCATGGCAGTGCAAGCTTGGGTAACATTTACTTGTGCGATCCTGGAATTCCAAATAAATTCTACAAAAGTCTCGGGCAGGAATACGTGGTCCCCTACGGATCTAAGTTTGTCATTCCGTTGGAAGACACATGAGGTTCTCTGATTGGCTCTTACTGTAAGAAGAAGGCTGAAGCAACAGAATGCAAGGAGAAAGTGTAGTTGACTAGGGTTTGCCAGTGTGCAGGTAGGAAATGCCAGACTGTCATGTTTGATTGGTTTTCTTCCAATTCAATCCTTCCCTAGCAAGATATATTGAAAGCGATACTCTCTCTCACCCTCAAGCTTACTTCAGATGTATCTCAAATATTCTGATAAGTTTAATGATTTGCAGAATTTGGGGAACTCCTTATTTTTTGTCTAACATCCCAATTTGCAATCTTAAAAAATCACAGTGAACTGCTGCAGAAAGATCACCAAGCCAAAGCCAAAGAATACTGATGAGTTGCCAGGTGTAATTTTTTAGTTTCGATGATAATTGTAACCTTTGAATTCATGATTGCGTATCTGTGTATTTGTGTGTGCATTTATGACGCCTAGCTTGTAAACACGATATAAAGGAAGGTCGGAACAATTTCATATTTGGTGTGTAGAGGTACCACACTGAGTGCAAGTTGCCTATTGTTTTTTGTGGAGGTCAAAGGTCATTTGGGATCACCAGGAGTCAGATTATGAAAACCTTTTAAACACTATATCTCAAGAAGGTAAGCTTGGGCAGACCTCATATTTAGTATATAAATGAACCATATTGAGTACAAGTAGCCTTTTGTTTTTGGTGGCGGTCAATGGTCATTTGGGGTCACCAGAGGTCAAATTGTGAAAAACTTGTAAACATGATATCTCAATATTGGAATCTTGGGCAGATCTCATACTTGGTATGAAGATGTATAACATTTAGTAAAAGAAGTCTATTGATTTTGGTGGAGGTCAAAGGTCATTTGAAGTCCACAAACACCTAACATTTACTTCACTCGCCTCTAACCTGTCTCTCTACACTAACCCACCTTCCCAAACATAATATTGCAAGGGAAGCTTGGACAGATTGCATATTTGGTATGTAATTGTACCACATTGAGTACAAGAAGCCTTATGTTCTGAGAGGAGGTCAATGGCCGTTTGAGTTCACACGGGGTTAAATTGTGAATACCTTGTTTTACACAATATTTCAACAAGAACAGATGTCATATTTAGTATGTTGATATATCACATTTAGTACAAGAAGCCTGTTGTTGAGGTCAATGGTCATTTCAGGACAGCCTGTGCCATTGTGAATTTATTATTTGTCACATAACACTGCTTTCCACTGTATTACTAAGATCAAGTATGTTGTACTCCCTCACTTTACATTACGTCAGATTCACGAAGATAACTGCCCATGTTACATCATCGAAACTATGATGCATTTTTGCATTGTTTTTTTTTTATTTATGCCTTATATGGATAAGCAACATAGTCATTAGAAACATTCTTATGAGTCAGACAAACCAGGGTGTAGTAGGTCTGTCAACACCCTGTTGATACCAGTACCTTGTCATACTCAGTTCCAACAAGAAAATACCAAAATATTATCTTTGTAATCTTGTGTGGTCTTGGACATTTGTCAGCGTTTTCCTTTTTCTTTTCGATGTTCTTGATGACTTTTGGAAAATTGTTCTTGTTAGTAGCTATTTATAATATGCTAAACAGATAACTTTGCCAGCTACACAGAATTCTGACTAGCAGGTCACTAAAGCATGCATCTCATGGCCTTGATTAGGAAGGAGTTGGTCAAGAAAGTGAGAAAAAATAAAGACATATTCTAATGAAAATCAGGTTTGCATGAATGCAATATCATATTACTCATCGAGTCTGGAAACTTTGTTATGCAGAAAGAAACTATTATTATTTACTACTATTACTTTTATTATAAGACTATTATGTCAAGAACATCTTATTAATGATGGCCTTGAGTGTGGTGTCAGAAATGAATAAAAGAATTTTTACTCAGTGTTAGGAGAATGAAAACATAATAAGGTGCTACCCCTTGAACTAAACAACCACCCTGCATGTCTGTGTGTGTAAGTTCATCAAGCATGTGCGCATGATGATGATTCATGTTTGATTCACAGATCTGTAAGCAGAACAGATTTAGGATATGACAGCGCCCTCAGTATAAACGATGTTGAGGCCCCGTTGATTCAAAATCTACTTAAAGAAAATTTGATGATTGAGGAACCCTCTTATATGAGATTAAATCCTGTAAATGTTATCAAAATGTCACCATTGCAAATGAACTGCCTACAAAATTATGTGTTTTCAACATAATTCTTGTTCTGTCCATATTAACAAATTGCTATGAAACAGGTCAAAGTTCATATACATGTCTTAGCTAGCATTTTAGAGAAAAAGAATCTCTGTGGAGTTAAGTTTTTAGAAGTATGCAAATGAATTAGACTGTTTTTTTGTTTGTTTTTTGTTTCGTTAGACTCATTTAAGTGATTGTATATATGTAGAATATATGTTATTAAGTTCCATTCTGTCATGTTCTTTTACAAAGGAATATGCACAAAGAAAAGACATTCCATATTGTTATTTTTGTGAATGATTTTTGTAAAGTCATTAGTCTATAATCAGTGATGTCGTGTACATATGTTTGTCAATGTTCTTTTCATTGTGAACATTTCAAATTCTTACTGTATGTGTGTATAGTCCTTTCTACATACCCTGTTTACTTCGTTGTCTCCTTTGAGAGCTTTTCTTTATTTTGAACATAAACATAATTTCTATCCATTATGAGTTGTATCTACTGTCCATCTTGACTCTGATTGTGCAGTTCACAAAGTGTGAAAAATGAAACCTTTTGCTAGGACAGCTAACTCCATTTTTTTTCAGTTTGAG
>KN888351.1:0-10358 GCA_000934455.1 Apostichopus parvimensis | reverse complement strand
AAGTTATGCATATTGCATATTAAATCAATCATAATAGTAAAAACACCAAGATCCAAAATCTTAACTTGTGCAAAAATTTGTTGCAAATTAAATGCTTTTTTTTTTCTTACCGAAATATATTTTAAGTGAAAGATATGAAAGTTATGATGCTATAAATGAAACTTTACTCTCAAATCTCAATAGTAGACAAGAATAAGCAACATCCAAAATGAAATTAGAGATGATTTCAAATTCCCAAAATTGCAATAGCTTTGTTGTAAGTTGAACTTGACATAAAGCTATAAACCAGATGGTGCTTTTGAGATGTTGAGTCTTTATAGTTTCCACCAATCAAGTTATTGCTTCCAAAACCTTTAATTAGTGAGTGAGCTTTACTTATGCAGTGCAATTCAGATAACTTACTCCATGGACTTCAAATGCTCCAATCATGGAGAGCAGCTGCTGTGGTGTTCAATATCTTAAATCTTGAAAGTTCTTCACATTGAGTACCTTGGAGGAAGAACATGTAAGAAATATGGATTTATCGGACATTTTGCTTCGGTATGTAAAACGAAATCTGGTGGCAATGGCAGCGACGGTAATCGGACGATTCGTCACATGGGGCACCTCGAAAAGGAAGAAGTGGGGGACGGAGTGAGAGGAGAAACGACACAACAGTTAGCTACGTGGGAACAAAAAGATACGCACCCTCCCATACAGTGTTTGAGTTATAGTGTTTACAAGTCAAGGCGTCACATACACAAGCATGCAAGCATACGCACATGCCGCCACCACTACCATCGCATAGACCTTTTGCCTCTGGCAAGGAATAAAATAATCATTGCATCACAAACAATGGCAGCGTCAATTAAAGTCTTAGCATCAAATTCAACCATAATATCAAATCGCAGCATGAAATACAATATTAAAATAATGCTGGAGAATTGTTTGCCTCTGGGATTAAGTTTTGTAGTGTGCAATGAAAAGCGAGACACTAAGCAATCGGGGTGTCATGAAAATTAGTAGACAATGGGAACAAGGTCTGGGGGATCCTCCACCCGGAAATATAAAGCGGGAGGCCCGGGTACGAATCCCGGTTGGAGACTGGAAGTTTTATCACTGCTTTGGATGTTAACATGTGATAAAAAAAATGTTTCTTTCGTCATGTGTCGTTTACCTGTCCATATGCAATATTAAAAGAGGAATGAATAGATTACACTTGACAAAACTAGCGTCGATAGTATAAGATTGGTCAGCGAGGCTTACGGTACAGTACATTTTGGTGACGTTCAACTGTATTCGAAGGTTCTAAATAATATTAATAAGAAAGTAAATATGTGAAAAACAAAAAACTAAAAACAATCTTTTCATCTGATTGTTGGTCCGTATTGAGAAAAAAAACATTCAGTGCCCTTTGGAAACGTTATCAGGAAAATCTCGAAAAATAAACGAGGAAGACGGGAAGACTATGTTGAATGATTCCTATTAAAAAAAAAATCTTCAACTACCTTTATACCCTGAGCGTTAACTACAGCACATTAATGTTGTAGTGTTGCGTTCCTGTAAAGGGGTTAGGACTGAGTAACGTCCGTGTCATTATCTTCCTGGAATATCTTTTGAATCCAGTATCCATATCTGAAAGAGCATTCCATCGTACACAAAAGTACGGACAGATAGGTCTCCGGTGTGACACACTTCGTTGAAAAAAACATTAAAAAAAACATAAAACATAAGTACATCTATACGATACTTATATAAAGAAAACATATCAGAGAAGCCAATATCATATCATACAATAACTCGAAAAAGACCAGATTGACCTGGTAGCTGATCCATCTTCACAATAAAGATAACAAATCAGTCCTCTTAGGAAAATGTCGCTAGCAGGAATATTACGAAGAAAAAACATAAAATTTAAAATAAGTATTCTTACAAGAGTTTAGTTCAACATATATTCAATCACATTTAAGCCGTGTGCTAACGAAGTCAACTCAGAATTATTTGTCATGTTACGTTCCAGTTAAAAGAGTAGAATTGAAAAAAAATAAAATTCTGCCAAAAACAAATAATAATCTCCGTTTGTGTACTCTTCTTGGAATAATTAACGATTGAATCGATGCTCTATATCAGAGAAAACACCCAATTGTACACACAAATACGGACAATTAAATATCTCCGGTGCAGGATGTCTCGTTGACACTCAATTCTAATCTAAGTACTATATAATGATTAAATGGAAAGGAAAAGTGCGAAACTCACAGTAGCATCAACTTTTTTTCAAATGGTATATGTTTGCTACTCATTCGTAACTAACGATCTGCCTATATATTATAGTCATGATATACTGAAAAGAAATGCATTCACTATATACATAATACTCATTATACATAGACTTTGACTATTTTGAATGGAATTATGGGGTAGTTTAAGTTGAACTATATTTCTGTCGATGTATAACGTATTACTTTGCTCTTACCTGTAGACATATACGATGATTATCACAGGCAGAACGAGTATTACAGCAGTTATGAACATCACCAACATCAGTATGTTGTTCGTGTCTGCAGAAATGACTGTAAGATTTACAAATATGTTAATATCAGCAACCAACTAACGTGAATGGATTAAATTCACCAGACATGCATGGGTGCATGTTCTTTTGATTCCAACATAATATTGTTATTACAAAAAAAAATGTTGGTTTATATTATTTTTTATTAACTTTCTAAAAGTGATACATTTGGAAATTTAATTTTAATTCAAGGTTTCGCCACACTAATTTTTTCTTTTTGCCGTTAGTAGATATGTATCATACAAGTTACTTTTAATGGTGTGTACACCCCGCTGATCTATTTACATAGCAAAGGGCTCACATGATTATTTTGATAATTATAGGGGTATTATTCTGACAAATCGTATTGCTCAAAACCAAATGTTCCAATTTTTTACTCATGGCTTAATCATCATGGACGCCGACGGCTCAATATGAAACGTTGAATTACTAATTGATGCATTGATGCATTGTTACTCTCATAATCCGTTGAAATATTGAAACTTTGAGATAAAACTTCAGACACTGCTAAAGAAATGTCACATTCATGGGATAAATATAAAACACTTTTAAATTATTTGTCGAACTGCTAAGTTCTAATTTAGTGGCGCAACTTTAAACTCTTGGGTTAAAACGTCGAAACTCGACATGAAACGTCTGGAGTTTCATAATTTTCCCCAAACGTCATGATTTTTCTGACAAACCGCAATATTTCCCCTTCAACCATCGCACACAGTCACATATTTAAACTGTGAACCTCACTCCACCTCACCTTACCTGTTACTCTGTGGTACCCCCCCCCCCACCATACTGGACACGTCGCATTGCTATTCCGTTTTCCCTTAAGTAAGTCGTTCAATGTGTGATTTCCGTGGTAATCTCTCCAGTAATTATAGCGATTGTTTTACTTTGGGGCGCCCAGTTTCTTTTATCTATTCAGCAACGCTAAATACATAAACTTTCAGTAAGTTTACTGCTCCGACGGAATTTTTGAAAACAACAAATAATGTAATTTGAAATGCATCTGAATATCCTAAGCCCACGAAATGTTTTCTTACTCATAAAACTCTTACTTGGTCAAAACGAACGCGATCGGTTTGAGGCAAACGTTTTGCTACGAAAACCGAGTGACAGATCGCCAGCTAATAACAAACTGATATGCCAAAAAAATCATGTGACCAAGTTATTAGTCTTTCGTTGTGTGTTTGTTGAAATAAGTGTTGAAATGCCTTAATATGTGTTAGAATTGTTTTAGAATTGTTAAACTAATCTACCATCTGTTGTAAACTAGAAAGCAACATTCTGCGAAAATTACATTGTCTTTATGGTTATGCTGACTAGAGCGACGGTACTCTGAAGTGGGGAATACCGTGCTGCACTACCATAAACACACAACGAACATCTCGCACGCACGTACATTAGTGCAAAGCGTACATGTTATGTACACTTAATCGCATAGGCTAACATTATAACATACGACCGCAAGGCGAGTTTGACGAATGAATGCTGTGCTATTGTTCTAAGTAACCACTCATGCACTGAACTCTGTTTGCATGGTATAAAATAAGAAGTGTTTCATAGTATCTTAAACATATTCAAGTAATATGATAGTTGATTAGTGACGTCTTACTTTGCCCAGAACACAGTAGTAACATTAAACCCCAATGACACTCTAACCACTATCACTGATAGCAAAACGATACATGAACAGCCGCTTAAATATATTTATAATATTTCAAGGATCACGGATGCAACAACATGCGAGACATGACATTAATTGACTTACCAGGATCATCTCTTGGTATATTAAAGGAACAACTGTTTGAGTATAGTATCGTAGACATGAACTCTAACTCTCCTTGAGTAGCAGTGCAGCTAACGTTAGCATTCAGGTCACATGTAGAAATATATACTGTAAGCTTCTTGATATCGTCAGTCCGTGAATAAGATTTGTAGTACGAGCAGCCCTTTGGTTCTATCATATCTAAAACTACTGAAGGGTATGCATCTGGGACTGAGCAAGTAATAGAAAGCTTGCTAATACTGGAGTCTGTTGATAAGTCTTGCATTTCACAGAGGAGAGGTGTGGAGGGTTGGTAAATAGTATACAGATGGTAGTTGTATTGTACAAGGGCGTCTTCAGTCGTCTCTCCATTCAAAGTCACGTGATATGACCCAGCATCCTCTGCACTCATGTCATCGATCGTAAACGAAAGCGCAGCAGCAGCCCTTCCTAAATTGTCATTCGGAGTTTCATCTTCCCAAAGATATTCTAGTTTGACTTGGAAGCTGTAACGATCCACCGTATTGACGTCCCGAAACCAAAATTTTCCATTGTATTTATAGATTCCTCGAGAGGGTGAGTCGCTCCTTGTATCATCGCTATAGTTCATGCTCAGACTGAGAGAACTTTTGTAATTTCCGAGGATCGGGACATCAGGAAAGGTAAAATCACATCCTGCAACAACATAGCAATATGTTGACTTGTTTGTATTCGGTCCGTCTATGCAATGAAAGCTACAACCGACGTTATCTGATGAAAGAAAGAAAATGAGATTAACGGATTGCATTTTGAGGTGCATGGCAAACCGAGAGTTTGATTGATAATAACATATGTGAGTTTGTTTGTCATAGAAGAAAAAAATTCCGTTTATTAGAGTAATGGATACGCTGAATAAGGTTTGACGTATGAGTTCATTATGGATCTTTACCTTGCTTTCCGTTCCCTCTTTATGTGAAAACCCTAGTAGGTGACGTATACTCAGCAAGATAGAACTGAGCGCTCGGACAATCGGACAGTGGACGAGGGCTTAAAGGTTGATGGCACTCAATAGCCACGATAGCATTTTATTTAATTGCATAACGCTTGTGTTGCACCACTGTGGACCTTTACCCATGTAAAATATTGTTTTTCAAAAAAGGGCTGATCGCCATTCTTAATGGATACACACATTAACATATATTTTTGGTTACAGTCAGTCCAACCCAGCTACTTACGGATGAGTTGCCATACCGATAACTAATAAAATACACTGCTGCAAAGAGAAAAACAGCTTTGGGACTGATTTGAACTTGCAGGTACTAGTACTCACACTTAATAAACTTTATTTATATAAAGAGGGGTTTCGCAAATGAATACGAAAGCTTGCATTTCTCAGCTTATCTTGTCACGCAAACACGTAGTTTTGAAATGATACTTCACATGTTTAATGACTTAAACGTACACGTCTTCAAGCGGAAATGTTTTACATGTATTGACAAACGGTTTCAAGCTATTGGGAATTAAGTAAATAGAAATATCCTGGTTTTAGAAGTTCAGTTCTTAGAACAAAGAGCATAATCCGTGGGTGTTAAATTTCATTCGAATCTCTCCACAGGATATTGTTAACTGCAATTAGTAGCGAACTTTCGCTCTCTTTGTTTAATATTAAATTACTTTGTTGATAATCCGCGTCTAATTCTTGAAATCGTGAGAAATTACTGTTACACTATTAACTTATTATCAATTTGAATTGAGCTTTAAGAACTGTCGGGAGAAAATAACCAATTGCGATTCAAGTACTAAGTAAGCGTCTACTAGTATATTATTATAAATTAGTCCTATACAGTACAGAGTGGCTACTAGCATTATCCTTGTACTCTCGTAGCTTGTTTAAGGCACATAATACATTAAAGAGCGGGAGAGACTTTCAATTTCTATGCAATTTATTTCAAAGCACAAAAGGTGCAGTGTAGGGGCAAATTGTTACAATTATAGGTATTTCAGGTTCTTATGTAGCGACTTTAAAGCACACAATTATATGTCAGAATGAGGATTCAAATTTAGTATTTGTGGAGGTTTTTCCAAGCCGGGGAACTGCAGTGTTTACCAACAGTTTTTTGCTGGCTGTTTTATCTTAAGCACAGAAACACTTTCTAGAGATTCCAATAACATTGGAATGTATTGAAATGCCCTTGTGGGTTCCAGAGGAGAAAGCCGCGCAGGGTTTAGCATTTGGTAGCATAATATTACCCAAAACAAGTGAATTTGGACCATATGGTGTACTTTGTAGCTTTGTTTTACCGCAACTTTAGGAGGAGAAATGCCCTTCATGCCCACTTGACACCGCCATTGAGCGTCCGCGAGGTACCTTAAAGTAATACGTATGTTTTGAGTATTTTGGTAGACACTGTTTCTTTTAACAAATGATTTTTACCCGACAAACATTAGAATGTTCGGTATACATGACAATTTGTATTTGATCTCCAGTGGTATACTTTAATGTATCAGATAAATTCTAAAGAATTGACTTATTGGTATAATAGTAAAGGTATGTCGGTGATTCTCGTCTTACGCAGAAGCAAGCTGTTTCGAGTACATGCAAGATAAGTGATGCCGCTCAATTCACTCAAGTTACTTCAGAAAATTGGTTTATTTAAAATCATGTGTGACTTGTTTTTTGTTTGCAGTTCATCAGAGTAACATTCTCTTGAGTTCTTAAGTTAATCATACGACTATTTTCTCATAAATTTGTATTTTTATCTTCTGATTTATCCCAGTTTTGCTAGAATAAGGAGATAGTATACTTAATTTTCTATCAACGTCAAGTCAATTATTCGCAGTTGGTTAGTTGCGAAGTTAAAGTTATGATGTTATTACTTCTTCGTGCAATAAAAAGGAGAACTTATAAGCCTGTATTAGTGCATTTTGCCTAGTTGCGTTTTAACCAGGTATGACGTAGGTAGCGAACAAAAGGTTTCTAAAGAAACTTTTAGATGTGCTGTAGTGATCGTGCTCTAGATGACAGTATCATGTTTTCGGTTGTATTAATTTCGTATTTAAACTACCTGCACAGAAGCAGACTACATTTTGCATGACAGCACAATCTCTGTTTTAATATGCAGCTTCCGTAAGCACCAAATTTACCTTTTTTGGTAGTTTGTATAGGACTTCGTTTCTCGCGTAAGAACTCGGTCGATACTCTAGCGCTATATTCATGCCAACTCTGTCGTGGTCAGTGGAGCACGGATTCAAAGGCACACGATTGTGGTCAGTTTCGTGCTTTCAATGCAAATGTCAGGCTCATAGTAACTGTAACTAACGAACGTTATTAAACGAAAAGGAAGGTGACCTACTTACACAAATACACTTTCACTGATGGAAGTTACAATTGAAAGTAGACCCCGTTACTTAGTTCTTCAGTCATTTGGTACTTACTTTTATAATTTTGGGAGTAGAACATCTAGATTTTACATGCTGATCCACCTCACATCAAACCGCACGAAAGCATGAAGTATTCGCTCCTGTCACAGAAACGTTCAACCCTCTGCTATGTCACAACCACTCTGATCACAAACTTGATTAAAACTACTCCTATAAAATAATAACTTACCTTGATATGTTCTCGAGATATTAAACTCACATCTGTCAGAATACTTCAATGTAGAAACTGAGTCCAACGGTTCCCTCGAAGCGATGCATCCAACAGTTGAGTTCTGGTCACAAGATGTAACGTAGAGAGAAAGCTCTTTAGTTCCGTTATTTTCTGTGTAATGTTTCTGATAATTACAGCCCTTCTGTTCGATGACATCCAGATTCATTGGTGGAATCCCTTCTGTTATTGAACAATTTATGGTGAAGTGGTAGGATGCAGATGGGGAGCCATGGCACACAAGAGGTGTAGGAGGCTGGTAAACTGTGAAGAGATGATAGTTCGGATGAAAGTTCATATTATGCAGAGAGTCATCAATGTAAAGTAGACAACAAAGCCTCATAATCAAACAACTAAAATGACTCCTACAATTTAACCAAAAGTGTTAGTATTGGTCCACCCGAAAAAAAGGTACTCATTTGGATGTAAAACGTTCAAGTTTATATGGGGATGCTCATCTTAATTGAACATGTCAGTTCAAAGTCATAGTTAGTATTCTGAAGTAAAGAAATATAATATATATATTTTTTCATTTTGCAAAGGAGGGGTGAAGGTGGTTGATGTATCGTTAACAGACGTTTAGTATGAAGAACGACATTTATATGAAAACGGAAATACACTCAGACACCTATTATCCGAACTGGTCATGATCGAAAGTAGTTCCGATACTCAAAGTTTGGATAATCGAATTTTAATGAAATAACTAATTTTCGGCTATATTACACTCCTTGGCATATTGGGCTTTCTAAATGGTTGTATATATATATCTTGATGTTTATAAATTGATTATTTGACGATTGTATTCCGAAATAAAATATCACCAACCAAAAAAGTAGAAGCATTTTGTTTCTTCTCGGGAGATTAGTGGAGGAGTCTTGTCATCACTCTGACCACAGTAGTCTATATATTACCGCTGTATAGGCCTCTTACTAAAGTACAGGAAGCGCTAGTGTCAGTGGGTATCCTAGCCTAATGATTCGCATAACAAGCTAAGATTTCACTGACAACTTTAGAGTTTCTTATCAAGCAAAGTATTTGAGAAAGTAGTTTCAGCTTGGGCCTTAATAAAGCCCTTTCACGTTTGAATAATTTACTTGAGGTAAGCTGCATTACTGTACGTCGAATGATCGAGAACACACAAGTGCGCGGCCGAGTGACTTTTTCCGGTGCCATTTTTTTGTACATGATATATAACATGGTCATTTGTTAATTTTACTTGTTCCAATAACGGGAAAATATCAGAAGGGGAATCACTATATGCAGCTGTGATAAGGAAGAGTCTTGGCTTAGGCTTATATTACGATACAGTTCTGTCAGTATCGTTATTATAAATAATTGTCATGCTAAACTTGAGTTTCGAAATTCGATGCAATGATATCTCTGTCTATATCACAAGTGTTTCCGCCTTAAGGTGCTTCAGCGAGCCAGGTGCGAATGCCCCTGGCCGGTATATAAAAGATTCCGTGGTTTGGTAGAACTGAAAATTGATATTTTGTGAATATGAACTTTATAGGCCGTGTCGGGGAGAAACGTGGCTGGAGGATGTCAGGAGAGGAGCATATTATTAAGGGAGGCGATCAGTGGTGGGTCTAGTATTTGAAGATGGCAGGATTTGGATGCTATATGGACATCATGTTTCTAAGGCGGTGTATCTGGAATGTTTGCAGGCTTCTGCGATGAAATTATGTGTCTTCTGGTTCATGGGGTCCCAAATTTCCAAATCTAGGCCGGTGAAGGAGGTCGCATCTAGCACAAACGGTGTTTGTTTTAGTTGGTTCTTAGTGAATTCTTGTAGGTGTAATGTAGGAACGGCGACTCTGTCGAGGAAATTGTTCCTTAGTTGGTTTAGTCTCTCGTTGACTAATGAAATGTTGACGATGGTCTGTATCCCCGCGTAGTAGATGGTAGGTGATTCTTCATGCTCTGCGTTGTGTGGATTCTAGTTGTTCTGTCCTGTTTGTGGTAATGTGAGCCATGACTGTGCTGCATATTCGAAGAGTTGTCTGATCATCATCTTGTAAATCTTCATTGTGGTGTTTGGTGACGCTTAGAGGGTGCTCTTCAGTTCAGGCGATTCTGAATAGTATAGTCTGATACGTTGCTGAACTTTTCTGTGGGTGAGGTGATGTTGGTATCCAAGTGTGCCACAGCCGGCTGTCGATGTGTATTCATAGGAAGCGTACTTGGTTGGTGACTGGGATGACCGTGTTGTTCAGTATGACATATGGCTACCTTCTTAGTCTGTTTCGTTTGGCAATGTAGAGAAAAATATTTGTCTTCTGGTAGATGGGGTCTCAAATTTCCAAATCTAGGCCGGTGAGGTATATTCAAGTCATGAGTAATGCCCTCAATCTTAAGTATTGTAAAAGCTTTGCGAATATCTTCTCTAAAAGCTCATATGTTAAACCAGCTATGAT
>KN888350.1:62892-78005 GCA_000934455.1 Apostichopus parvimensis | reverse complement strand
CAGCTGCACGCAGACATGTGCTGAGAAGCTCACTGGTCTGATATAGAGTGGTTGTTCTTGAAGTATTTACGTTATATTACAGGAAGATATTAGAACCTATAATAAAATTAATAATCACGATACCGGGAGATAAGTGTGCATGAAGGTTGCACACCTTTACTCAGACCTATGTGGAGATGTTGGTTCTGAACTAGTACAATTGATCCTGGCCTTATTATGTTAAAGCAACAAGACAATAGTCTGTCCAATTGATTTATTTCAGCTCATGCTCTATTTCACCTCTATAGTACACACCAGAAAACTTCCACTTCACGATCGGTTTCGTCCTTTGGGACTCATCAGGCGAAGGTAGGAATCGAACCCCGGATCGTGTGATTGTACTGAATCACTGTGGTCGAGTGGTACGGACTTCGGTCTGTGATATATATAATAATAAACTAAATAAATCATAACAATAATCATAACAATAATCATAATGTATTTTGTTTTATTTCCACAGTACCTAATAGCAACATTGTGGACGAAGATGTAGAGTGGTACTTGGCAGATGCAGATAAATTCGGTGATACATTATTATGATCTTCATTATCATCATCTTTATCCTAGACATCACCACCATCGTCGTCGTCGTCGTCGCCGCCGCCGTGGTCGTCGCCGCCGTTGTCGATTTTTTGAATCGACAAATACATGAATATGCATTATAATATAATTTACCAAGTAACATTAACAAGATACAAACTGGGAGAATCCTCACATCCATTGCCCGATTGCAGAGACGAGAGAGCTTAGAATCATACGGCACGGGTGGGGGTGGTGTAAAGCAAAACGAAATTACATTGGTCATATGCATATCATATATGTACTGTGAATGGTTAGTTTATTCTCCGTTGAGGTTGTGCACACATTGTAGGACTTCATAATTTAACATGGAGTGGGGAAGGTGAAAAGAGAAATGGATACCGATACATTTATTGAACGGTTTAAAGCCACGCTGTGGAAACTGCATTTTGGTTCCTCTGTTGTGTCATGAAATATGGCGGGTTTATGGGAGGGGAGACCGGGGGGAGGGGGAAGTTACATGCTCCTGCTCGCTACCTCCATTGATATTCAGCATGGCCATAACTGAATATTTTCTCCCCTTTATCTTTGAAGACCCAGAAAGGGAATGTCCCTTGTCCATTGAGACGGAGCAGTTGACAATACCAACAGAGCGACTCTTAATAGCACTTGCTAGTTTCCCAAGATCTGGCAATAGGTTTACTCGGCAAAACATCTATAGGATAACTAACGAAAACAGACAGGCATATAAAGAAGGTAAGAAAAGAGACGTAATTTTCGTAATAGCATTGTGAACAATTAACGCTGATACCCCTTTCTGTTATCGAAAACATTTTCGATTCGCATTTAGCCTTGATCTTGAGATAAAGCCGAGGACGTCAGCCGTATAGTACACTCTGAACTGTGTGGTGCATAACGTCACCGTAACCGACATCGACTGCGTTCGATCGACCTGTTGTACACCTGCACAAAGAGCTCTGTTGCACTGCTGCACGAAGACTCTTTTTGCACAATGCTGTTAACAAACCCATTGTGCGCTTTCACGCATGACCTGCTGTACTAATACTGTCAAGTTTTAAGTTTAAAATAAAATAAAACTGTTAGCAAACTGCTTATCGACTAGAGAGCCGGTGTAAGAGAATGTGTAAAAGTTTTCAGTTTGCTAGCAGATATGTTGTACACCACCTGCATGTCGGAATGCAATTGCATGCGGCTGAACTTTAATACTCCCGTACAGATCGTGAAAGCAGCACAGCTGCACGCAGACATGTGCTGAGAAGCTCACTGGTCTGATATAGAGTGGTTGTATTTACGTTATATTACAGGAAGATATTAGAACCTATAATAAAATTAATAATCACGATACCGGGAGATAAGTGTGCATGAAGGTTGCACACCTTTACTCAGACCTATGTGGAGATGTTGGTTCTGAACTAGTACAATTGATCCTGGCCTTATTATGTTAAAGCAACAAGACAATAGTCTGTCCAATTGATTTATTTCAGCTCATGCTCTATTTCACCTCTATATCGCCGTTTTTGATATTTTGTTTTGGGTTCTTTGCCTTCATATACAGTACATGGTCATGACATTAATGATACCGAACCAGATCGTATATGTTACAAGACGCATTCGCACGGTTTGAAATACATCAAGTTC
Organism: Apostichopus parvimensis; assembly: GCA_000934455.1. NCBI lineage: Eukaryota > Metazoa > Echinodermata > Holothuroidea > Aspidochirotida > Stichopodidae > Apostichopus > Apostichopus parvimensis. Next base: position 75,788 of record KN888350.1, on the reverse strand, counting down.
TATACAGGTGGCGCCATTTTGTTGTTGAGGAATCCTCGTGACGCGGTTGTGTCATATTTCTTTTTCACTTACGCCGACATGGGGGAGCACGACAAGGAAACCGTAAAACAATGGATAAGAACAAATGACAGTAAGTATCAGGTTTTATATGAACGGCGGGGGGGGGGGGGGGTGGGGAGCGGTCCGGGATGGGTTGGTAACGGGCGTTGTCTGGGGCGCATAATAATATGCGGAACGGGGGAAAGAATACTGAAAAATAGTTCATGATAAACGTTACAGAAATGACACCAGCAAAGATTTGGGACTGAACTGACCGATTCGGAACCGAAAAGGACTTAATAAAAGACACACACACACAGCAACAACAATTAATCAAGAACAAAAACACATCAACGAATACACAGTATAACAGATAAAGATCAAGAAAAAAAAAACACGAGAAACAAGACACGAAGAATGAAACGATTCTCTAGGTTAAAATTTCAATTCTCTGAAAATGTTACATCGACAAAGCAACTTAGTTTATACTTTGATTGATTTCCTAACTTGATATAAATAACAACAAGTTGAAGAATCTCTTTTGGTCCCTCTCCTCACGCAGCTATTTGGACCAACTTTACCGGAAGAGCGCTTTCGAAATGGCGACAAACCAATTTGCACTGGATCAACAATGGCCATAGAGTCCTGATATCATACACAGAGGATCTCAGTAAGAATGCCGTACGGGAGCTAGCCAGAATGATAGTCTTTGTCGGACAGATGGTACCGTTAGATTTCTTGCAGTGTACATTATTTACATTCCCATGGATATCAAGAAAACATTTAGATTTTGAGCCGCCGTTCCCGGAAGATCTAATGAAACGATACATTGATGAGGTGAACAACACATTATTGAGCAAAGGCGCGAGGCCGCTGCCTACATACCCGCCCACGTATTTGTGAGAAACAAAAGTTTATCGCTTCAACCAATGGAAATCCAGCTCTCCACTTACGTCACAGGATACTTCGGTAATATGAGCAAACAAATTCAATCATATTAAACATGTAGACCTAACACTCGGTTGCACAATCTGTAAAAAGCAGCATTCCGTCAACGGAGGGAAAGATTAACCCGACGTTCACCGTTGGTGACACTCTGACCAGCTGCTTCTGACGTGTCGAACTATCGATACAACCAACATCGAGACCACGGCAGAGTTTAAAACTAGTTGTCGTGTTATTGTTTTCCCTCTATGTTGCTTATAAGTTTCCGTACTTCAACTTAATCATTTTTATTATGAACATGCGTTGTAGTTACTTGAAGAGCTCTTGGCAACGAGACGTACCACCGTTGCGGTGCAACCTTGCAGTTTATTTAATATTCTAACGTATAACGTATAACGTGATCCATTGGAGATGTAGGTATGTTGTTGATTTGTTGCTTGTCAACGTTTCTTTAGCTGTATATTTAATAAGGGAGTGTAAAGTAGAATTAACCAGCGTATTATTTGTATCGCGGGCTAGGCTACTATGGTGGGGATTGTTTACACGTGGTTCTGCTTGGTTAGGCCTGTGAGCTCGTTCTTAGTTATGACCTGATACTGGTCGAAAGATGTATACAGTTGCTATTAACCAACTTTCTACTTGTTTACCCTAAGTTGTGTATGTATATGCTAAGTTATAAGTTGACCTAGAAGTTACGGGTTCTGGTTGGCTGAATATTTCTTCCTATGTTGTTAAGGTCACTGAATGTTTTGTCAAATGTAATGTACGGATGCCCTTTAATGCCGAAAGTTTTAAACACCTACTTAGAGGTTACATGATACTTCAGTTGGGCTTATTTGTCACCGTTTTAGGGGGAAAAACTGGTAACCATGTTGTCGCATGATTTTCTTACTATTAAGTATGCATTATGCCACAAGTTACACTGTTTTCTTCCTTTTTTCCTTTCAGAAATCTTACACAGTTGTTGAATAGTTTATCAATAAAAGAAAGACGACATTGCAGCAACGTGTCATAGACATCATTTTTCTAATCGATTTATTTACATCGATTTCACGTACAACACTAGTTATTCCACCAATACGCCTAATTTACATCCAATGCTTTTCATACAGTTCCCATAACTAGGACTGAGTTCTCTTCAACGAATGCTGATACTGTACAACTATACATGCTGAAACTACTATGAAAACTACAATACATATTCCCAAAGTGTCAACGACACGTCTCACTATTGAATCGGCAACCAGCATTCCTTCACTGGTGGGAATTTGGATCCCAGCTTTCGATTTTTAAGGCTTCCAACAATCCAACTCGCGTTAAATTGTTTTACAAACGAAAATGGAAATGAACTAACAGTAGTTACATGCAGTCCTAACTGTAATGCCCATCAAGTTTGCGATGCCTTTAAGTTGAAGTGCATCCAACTTGTCTGTAGCGAATGTTATTCCTCCACAAGGAGTAAGTGCAAACGAATTCCATCTGCAACTATTCGAGCACCAAGTAACAAGTCATACTCTGAGAGTTTTGTTATCGAAGTGACTGCGAACTCTACCAATTCTAGTTTGATAACATTTCGGGATGTTACAGATTGCTTACCCACTGCGTTATCGGTCTATTTGGACGAGAAAAACCTATCACCAGAACAGGTGCTTAAACGAACAGAAATGCTGCACAGTTCAAAATGGGTTATACTTCAAATGAATTATAGTTGAGAGCCTTTTAACGTCTAATAACTCTGATTTTCTGAGTCATTGTAACTCCTATTTAGGTTTTGTACAAATAGAAGTGTAATACAATTCTTCTTTATTTGGAACGGAGCTTACATCAACATACCCATGTGCACCTTCTTGGTTTTACAAACATTAATGGCAGATTGAGAATGATAACATTTCAAATGGGCTCAGATTCAATGACACTTCAGACGTTTTCTATATTTCAGACTTAAAAGTTCACGTTTCATATATGTTTAGCCAGTTCAAATGCTGAACAATTTACGAAAGTGGATTTATCCATCCCAAAATGCAAGCGTTTGTACAAACAAAGAACAGACCCCGGCGCCCTGCCCGACAACTACTCGTGACATATCGGATTTTTACGCGAGATGAAACAATAACTCCACACTGGTGTTGTCATAATGTTCCCACCTGGAACATGGGGTTGCATAGTAACTGCTTTGAGGCACTTCCCTATAAGCAAATAAAAGGTAGGGGATATAGCGATCCCAACTCTCTGGTTCTTGAGTAACAAATGCTTGTAACATTGATTTTGTAATGTACCATTAAACCTTCCAACGAGACCATTGGTTTGTGGATGGTACGGACTTCAAATGGTCTATTTCTAACAAGTTACAAAGTTCTTTCATCAACTTTGAAGTGAAGTTCGTTCCCTAGCTGATCTGAAACTATCTCCTCAGGGATACCAACAGGGGAGAATAATTTCACTAGTTTCCTCAGCAATTGTCTCCGCTTCCTGATTTGGAACGGGAATTGCTTCTGGGTATCGGGTAGCATAGTCCACTACGACTAAAACATAACGATTACCCTTCTTAGTTCGAGGTAAGGCCTGATCCATGCCAATTCTTTTAAATGGTACTTGTGTAATGGGTCAGGGATTTAATAGGGCCTTTGTCACATCCCTACGACCTGCTGTTTTTTGGCAGTTAGCAGAACTTTGGCAATATTTACCAACATCACCAAAAATGCCTGGCCAATAAAAATTATTGAGGATTCGGGATCTCTTGTTTTCTTGCTACCTAAATATCCTCCCATGGGAACATCATGAGCAAGTCTCAATATAGAATCCCTATGCTTATGAGGAACTACCAACTGATGGTATTCTTGGCTATCAATGGATTTCTTTGACTGCCACTTCCTCATTAATAAGCCATCTTTCATATAAAAGCATATACATTGCTTGTCAATTTCAGGGTATGGTACAACCCTTTCATACAAGCTTTTGAAATTCTGTTCATTTCTTTGAAAAAGTTTTACATTTTCAGGATCATTAATTAATTTGGAACCAGAAGGGTCATTTCCATCAACTGCATCCTGAACCTGATTATTTATTCCTTTTTTTCCACATCATGAGACTCATCGATCGGTTTACTCTTAACCCCTGTCAAAGTAACTTCCTCCTTATCTGCCTTAGCCTCAGATTCTAACTCTTTTTGTTTACTGCGAGTAACTACAAATGCACCTAGTGGTTCGTCAAACAACTCATTCCCTAACAGGACATCTTTTTGTAGGTTCCTTGAAACACCAACATTGACCCATTTGGTCAAATACTGACACATTAGAAATACTCTAGCAATAAGAAAATCAATCGGTTCATTTTCTACATCAAGAAGAGTAATAGACCTACCCTTAACATAATACCTTGGGTCCACTAGTCTACAATTCACAAGTGTATGGTCACATCCTGTGTCTCGCAACATAACCACTTGACTGCTCTTGTCCTTGTTGACTCGTTGAGGGCATTGACACGCAAGGTGAGCTGTATTACCACATATGTTTACGGTTTACGTTCCCTTTCATACTTGAATTAATCTGATCAGGTGCACTCTGTTTCACACCAGGCTCTTGATTTGATTTTAAAGCATTTTGGTTAAATCTATTTCTACTCTGAGAAGGACCACTATGCTTAATTCCTCTAACAGATACATACTCATCTGCAAGTTTTGTCATTTCCGACAAACCCTTTGGCTGTTTTAGGAAATGTTCCAGAGCTTGCTCTGTTAGGATTAATTCCTGGAAATCAGGGGATTACCCCGACTTAACACCTACTGTGTCAAGCCATCTCTCAAGAAAGCTTTTTCAGCCGGACACCCCACTCTTCATAGGATTCGTTATTCTCTTTAACAGAATTCCTAAATTTTTGCCGATAGGTTTCAGCGTTAAGCTGATATCTTGCCAATATCGCACGCTTCAGTTCACTATAACTGTTAAGACTTCCTACAGGTAAAGAAGTATAGCGTCTCTCACCTTCCCAGTTAAACGAGGCGCAATGTGACATGCCCACGAATCCTCTTGTATGTTATTAGCAATCGTGAGTTGTTCAAATGCCCTCAAATAAAATATCCACATCATCCCGGTCACTAAGACGGGGTATATCTAACTTAAAAGGGGTGTCTCTTATCGGTGTCCCGCCCTCTAAAGCTGATATACGTGCATTCAGCTCTCTGCGCTGATCTTGAATTAATTTCAATAACACTAATTGAATTAACTCCCTCGGAGCTGCATTATTCATGCTAGCGCCGGCAATTTCCTGAGGCACTCCGAGCAGTTCCTTCAAGAAATTGTTTGATTGGGTGGTTCCCTGATCCTCACCAACCCCCAAGGACGTGAAAGCATCCTCAAGATTCGAATCGGGTGCCCCTTCTTGTACCCCCTCATTAGCTTGGGATCTCGTCAACGGACCATTGCCGCTACCAGAATTACCTCTACTGGCCATCTTAATTTATGAAAAGGAAATACAGTTCAATGACATAATATATACTCTTAAGTCTACTGCCTAATGTCTGCCTCCTACACTTAAGGGGAAGGATACTCACTCTTCAACTTAAATGATGATCCTCTCAGTCTTCTAGTAAACCGAGTCTGCCAGACACTTTCAGATACAGATAAAACCTCAGCTAGGTTGCCGTCGACTACCAGCCACACCAGAAAGGAGCCTCACTCCGGTATCAATAAAGCCGAAGCTCATAATCCCTGCACAATTGTCCTTGGCATCACGCTGGCCATACACCAGTACGAAACACGCAATCAGGACCAAACTTCCAAAGACGACCAATACTCCGAGGTACAACAAAAAGCTAGACTAAGATTATTTTCTCGAACGAACATGTTTCAGATCATGTACGAGTACGTCATAATCATGTCATTATATGATCTCCCCTTCACCGTTGTAATCACGTTCATAGTTCACAAAACGAAATTCTCACGTCTCACAGACTGTTACTACAAAAGTTAGCACCAGTCATTTCAAAAAAATAATGACTGTGCAATAATCGAAGATTTCTTGGTGATTTATCCATGTCTGCAATGTTTCATCGATCTCCACTGTTCCATTAACTTGCACCAGAATTCGACGATGAAGGTGCCATTCGGCTTTACCAGTTACTCTTAACAATATGGTTACTGGTTGTAAATCCCATAGCTGCCACCATGTCATAATGTTCCCACCTGGAACATTGGGTTGAATATGTACAATTCACAAAAAAAAGGAGATAGACATCAATTATAGCGAAAAGCTACATCTCTAATTTATTGTAAGTGTCTACTTCAAAGGTATTAACAATAATCGGACAAGAGTATAAGAAAAGACTACATCTCTGTATCATTAGCTGTAGTCCACCTTCTACCAGAGTAATTCACTAATTCGCTCTCCCCTTCTTTCGTCTTCCCAACCTCTCCTCCCCAACAGGTCTTGACTTGTTCTTCCCCAAATAAACCAAAATAGAACAATAGTGTCTTTTGTGACCATGTGATGCACCATGCATCTAAACAAGGGCAAGTAATAGATCCAGGTCAAAGGTCACTGGATTGTTACGATGGGCAGTTAAAACAATAGTGTCTCTGTGACCATGTGATGCACCATGCATCTATACAAGGGCGAATAATAGACCCATGTCAAAGGTCACTGGATTGTTACTATGGGTAGTTGTTCATCCTCTGCCCACCAAGGAGAACACTAAGGAAGCCCTTTAGGTGATAAATCTTTACAGGTGTATCAAGTCAATCCGATTCTCTTCGGGTACTTATGCCACCCATTCCAATGGAACCATTACCCTGTGTAACATTTCCCAAGGAAAATCCCTGGATATTCTGAGGGGTTGCAAATTGCCCTCAACGTTGGGATGCCATTCTCAATTTGCGCAAGTTTGCTTACTCTTCTGACTACTGCGTCTTTCCTTCGTTAAGGACCAGGTTGGCTAACATTATAACAATGGTCCTTTGTGTTTTTCTAGCGAAAGGACAGATACTGTTTTCGCTTGCAGCATTGGCAGCCAGAAATCCAACGTTCTGTTCTATAATAGCCGGACTTTGTTCCTGGTTAACTATCTTTTCGCTAACCTCTGCGTTAGGATTTGAAACACATCAAACGTTCTGTACTAGCAACTTGAAATTACATGGGAGAAATCCTTCCCGCAAATCAATCGTACGTTATCTATCGCTCTGCTTCGTTGGGCCTGATGTTATCAGTTTGGCTTTGCTGACACTCCATATCTTGTTTGGCGATGCTCTTGAAATCACCTATGGCACAAATAATGCCGCCTGTTGGATCAGTGGCGGAGCTAGGGGTATTGGTCAAGGGGGGCGAGAATGGTCTGTAGGGGCGCTTTCGACACTATCTATGCGGAGCGCCACGACAGGTTGGCGCGGAGCGCACAGATTTTATTTGAGTAAAGATACTTCCTAGATCGCCGGAAATGACTCTTTCCTGGCCTTGCTAATTTGCAGATAAACGAAGAATAAACAGGTGTTATCGCCAACAAAATGTGACAAATGTCAATAGGTAGATGAGGGCGCAATAAAAAAGTAAATAATCGCGAATAAGTAACAAGTGGTAAAAAGCTGAAAAGGGCGCCAACAGTCCATTTGGGTCCGCCAGGGGGGGGGGGCATCCGCCCCCCTGACTGTATGGACGCTCCGCCACTGTGTTGGATAGGAGCAGGGAGTTGTTCCAAAACAACTCCCTGATAGGAGGGAAAAGCGTCCATGTCTACGCGTTTGGGATTCCTGTAACAGTATGCTTGCCGTTCAATGTACTAGTTTTCTTACGTGTGACTTATTCGATTTGGAAACAGCGGATGGAAAGTCATCGGGTCAGGCGGGAGCAGAATAACCGACGGTATTTCATTATCTACGTAAAGGTAAAGAAGAAAAAACGGAGAATAACAACTACTAATAGTACTAAGGTTTATATGAATTTATATGTATTTGAACAGTCTCTGTTAAATGAAATGGAAAGAAACGTCCAAGGCAAATGAATATTGATATATTTGAAACGGCAAGGAGTTGGAAAATCCAGAGAAAACTCCCAGCCTCAATCGGGATTTGTTCCTTATTAAATTTGTATGAAACAGCAGGATTGCAAAGACCAACCCGTATGAACCACCAAATAATGTTTGAGTGTTATCAGATGTTCTTATGAAAGACTAAATCATTTGCCTTGAACTGAAGCCGACAGAAATCCATTGCTCTCGCTTCGTCACACATTCATCGATTCGCATTCTTCCCTTTTTTCTTCAGGTTTTCAAGTTCATTCTTGGATTAACCTGGATCACCTGCATCGTATCCTCGATCGCAAAGTAACCATGGCTCTGGTATATCTTCGTTATCCTAACATCCCTGCGAGGAGTTTTTATCTTCATAGCATTGATTGCCAAATATAAGATCTGGAAAATGTGGAAGAATAAGCTACGGATGATCCCGGATAGCACCACATCTTCACCACGACAGATGGCGACCTTAAATCGTGGAGAAAAGTCTCAAGAAGCCGTTACTTCCAGTACAGTAGTACGACTAGAAAAAAGTGTTGATGAAAATCTCAATCATATATACTCTCCGTGAATATTGCTGGAACTTGGGAACAACCGGCGGTTGCATCTTCAACATATAGTTAGTGTGGTATAGCACTAACAGGACGAATTAAGGCACAACATTAATTTTGATATGTTGCACAACATTAAAGGCATTGAAGACTCGCCCCAAACCGCGTGCGGCCATCTGAAAAAGTTAACTTTCCGTTGCTTGCAAGTGACGTTTTGTTCGTGTCGCTACAAAATGCAGACAGTAATGAAACGTGATACCTTGTTATCTTTAGCTGGACCTGAGATGTCCATCGCTGTATCGTTTGTAGGCCTACACTGTGCTGGGTATTGGCTGCAGCTGTATGAACTGACTGTACACTAGTGTCTAATTACCGACGGTAGCAAGCTGTGTGTGTATTTTCTGGGATCGATGGTGGTGTCTAACACTTCTGTTACACCTCATTCGAAACTAGGTCAGATTACCAGCATTAGACGTTTCTTTTTGCGCGAGTCTTCACACCCTTTAAATAAAACAAACAGTTGTTATCAGTCCAGGTTTTGTTTTCCTATAGCACTTTTAATTTTTGAGTAATGACACTTGAGACAGTCATTAATTAAAGCAACTGGATTATATAGTCCAAAACACAGACCATTAGGTCAGTTCACCAGATTCAAAACAAAACTCAACGGGAAAAACATGGAATTTTTTGACCTCAAAAGACATATTTACAATGAAGTAGTAGCAATTTGTCAAGGACACTAGGTGCTCAATGTCATCTAAGCGTGCCTCGGTTGTTAATATGGCGTTTAAATAACATCCTTTGGTAGCGTTATAGAATTTATACAGAACAATGGATTAAAATTAACATTTAGGCCAGCACTGAGCAGCCGACGACGGCATCATCAATTTAGCCTTAAAGGTGCATTCCAGAGATTTAGCTATAAATTTCGAAGGTGAAATATCTTGAAATCCAGACTAGCTGTAAAAACGTAGCTTGCACTCAAACTTTTCCTTTTCTTCCTTCGACTGTAAAATATCTTTAACAAGGTTTCTCTACAATGAAAAACTGGGTTTGTCACACGATAAACCCAGATTATCAATGATTAACCAGGATTTTTCAACCCGATTAACCTGGTTTATGAAATTAACTTGGTATATCGTTGATAAACCTGGATTATGACGCGAAAAATCCGGGATTGTCATTTGATAAACACAATTTATCAATGATAAACCAGCATTTTTGACTGATTAAACAGGATTCCCAAGCTAACTTGATATATCAGTCGAAATCTTGGTTTATATTAATGTTAATATGTTAATATTAATGAAATGTGTTTAATTACAATGTATTGAAATAGTAGGGTCATGAATACAATATAATTTGGTTTGCAACTGGTTTTTCGTCTGTCAAATTTATGAGTTGGACAATAACACAAGTTATCTATGAGAACTGGGTTGAATCGACACAGCCTCAGTTATTCTCTCAAAAATTTAGTATTACACTACTCACAAGTTTATTATTGAAAAGATGACACAGATAACAGCAAATACCAAATCATCATTTATTGATATGTATAAGACAAAGAAGATAAGAAAAATATCTATCTCTTTCCTTTTTCAAATTATTACCAAAGTTACTCCCTATCAATGAGGCTCTCCAGTATTTCTACAGAGGGTGCGGTCATATCGTTCCTAGTGTGCGTGATCTGTACAATTTACTGATGTTTGAATAAAAGTATTACAGGACTGTGTGAAACCACTCACCAACATGTGAACACATGTGAACAGTCCGGATGCTGAACTTGTATACAAATATGCTGGGTGATTAACTAGTTGCAGGTTCCATGTGCTCAGTTTAGCTCAATGAGCAACAAAAGTGCTTTTAGAAAACACAAGGTATAACGGTACTTACAAAACAAGTAAGTTTGACCTGACGCTTCAAAATGATATTTCAAAAGATCTCTTCTTAGGGGTTCCCTCACTTGTACGCAAGTATTCTTTTTCCCTATCAGGTGTGTTCTATACAATGTGTCACAAATGTTCTTCTCACACAGACCAATCCCCCTCCCACCCCCTCCCCTGATCACACCCCCATCTGGTCCCTATTCCTCTCCCCACTGCTTTATATCACAAATGAAAAAGGTGCCATTTCAATTACATGACAAAGGCAACACAACCTTTGGAAACTAATTCCAGGACAGCATATCCTCTGCTTCAAGTCAATATTACTTTCATGAGTGTCATTTGATTTGTGTGTAATTAACATATAAACCAGTTTGTTAATATGGAAGAAATCAAACTGGCCAAATTTCTTTTTACATTTCTACGACAAGAAAGCTGTGTCACTTTGCAAATGTCAACCTTTGGAGAAATTTGGCCGAATAAATTACAAGATTTGATATTACTTGACCAGCTGCATCTGTCTCCTAGGTATAATAGAGCTGTGGCCAAAACACAAAGCATGCCAAAAAAACAAACAATTGGATTACATTGATAATTTCAATATAGAGGTGACTCTTCAACATATTTATTATGTGCTTGAGCTAACATGACCCACACCCAGCTTTCTCCAAGGAGCAGTCCATTTTGGCACTGATGGAGAAATCAGTCACACATGTGCGGCTCCAGTAAAGATGGCCATTCAGGAAACCATCCGTCGTGTTTCTTCTGGTTTGTCAGGATACCTTGTTTTCCATCACCTCCAAGAGGTCATGGCTCACGTCTTGAAACCTTGGCTCATGAAACTTGTTCTCTCAGAGACATACAAGGTCCTCTCTGTCCCTGCCTCTCTTTCCTCAGTTGATGGAACGATACAATAGCCATTCATAACTTGTCCATGTTGACCAATCTGAAGATTTGTTTTCATTAAAGTATCTCAAAATTGATGGAAAGAAAACTTTATGAGAAGAACTACCGTCACTATGACCCAACATCCTATGAATTTTCAGAGTTATATCCAGTTCATACAGGCAGTCAGGGTTCAATTTAGCTATAAAGGATTACATAGTGTTACCAGTATCAAAGAAGAACATATTCTTCATTCCAAAATTATATATAAATTTCTCAAATAAGGTGGAAACCCCCCCTCCCCTTACCCCCCCCCAAATACCCTCTAGTCAAGACATTTCAACACTTGGTCTACATTTGTAATTTATGCGGGACCCAACAAGCAATTAACCCTGATATTGTTTCATAAGCTTTCCTCACGAATAAGAACTGTCGTGATCAGATGAAAAGACAATCAAATGTTGGTAATTAATTCAGGCAATTAACATCCAAGCTTACCATCAGATAAGCCAAAGGCTTTAAGATCCCTTTGGGTTTTGGTTTCTTCCGAAAGAGACTGGTTTAATTCTCCTGTAAGAAACTAGAAACCGGTCTTGAATTCCGGCAAGGAATCGAAAAGGTTTAATTTTACTGGAAACTTGAGCCCAACATTAAATTTTTCTTCCAATTAATTCTTTCAATGTAAAACATTAATTACTTACAATCCTATTTGTATCATAGTACATTTACAATCTTGAGGAATGATTGTTGAGTTGAGATGGATTAGGCTCAAGTGATGTAATACACAACCATTGAAAACATTAATTCCTCTTTACATCAGAACATAACTGATCACATTCTGATAGATCTCTTGGTAAGAATGACAGGGGTGGACAACTACCAGTGGCTTTTTACACCAGGGATGAGCCTGGTAAAAAAAAATCATGGAACTTTGTCAAAATTACGGTATAGACTCCAGTTTGCGTATGCTACAGTGTGTTAGGATAATAGTTGTTGTCCCGAGGTAGAAAAGAAATCACTGATATTCCGCGAATTCGCGGAAAAAGCTCATGCCTGTTACACAGATTGGCCACAGTGACAGTGGTACAAAATAATATTACTGAGATCAGCTAGGATCAGCTACCTAATGACACATTTCAACCTACAGAGCCACACTACATGTAGAATGTTGCTTTGTTTTTTACTTATACTCCTTTCAGGGGCGTTTACCCTTTTAAATTGATTTCAACTGCTATCGAAAGGATACGGTTTCAGCTGCTCGGCGAAAGCCTTCATGTCGTCGGCAATGTTTTCTGTACCCGAGGGCGCTACGACACTCAGTTCCACCAGCTGGGATGCTGTTATGGGCTCTATGCTCTGAGTGTCGGACAGTTTCTGAATCTGTGACGAACACGACACAAAACAGAAGATTATTAATAGTAATAATAAATATAATATCACAATTATGAAGAATGTGAGGTTATTCCAAATTAAATTAAATCACTTTATTTCAATTCTGTACTTTTTGTACACTGTTGATATTAATCAGAGTCATTGATATTAATTTGAGTCATTGTAACATATTACTGCAGTTTAGAAACAATATACCATTGC
>KN888350.1:40878-54023 GCA_000934455.1 Apostichopus parvimensis | reverse complement strand
ATTCGAAATTAAAACTTCCAGTATTGAGATACTGCGTCATTGATGCTCTTGTTAGTACTGTTTTTGAAGGACAAATAGTGTTGAATGACATCCAGGGGTACCCTGTTGTTAATATGAAGTTAAAAGAGCATGTTTTGGGGGCTAATTATTAAACATTATTATAAAACAATTAAAAAATATTATAAAACAAGGGATTAACACTAACATCTTGAGCTGCACTGAGGAGCCCTAGTTAATCATCAATTTAGCCTTAAATGAGCCTTGATAAGATTTAATATATTATCAAGCTCAATATCTTGAAAATTGGAATGGCTATAGAAACATGACACTAGGAATCCAATTTTTCACTTTTCTGTAAGACTATCAAGACTAGAATTCACAGAGAAAGAAAAGAATCTTGCTGGATCTACCAAGTAATTTGTATGATACTGTTTATGTGTGAAAGTGAAATTCTTGCAAAATTGTTTGAGCTCATAATTACGTATGTATGTATTTTAGATCCTCCTGCAAGCAGGAACTCGCGATGAAGCCTCATTGGCTTATCAAAGCCTCAAGCTGACCGAACTCAGTTTCTTAGATTCATATTTAACGTCCATGATTATGAATTGTCAATTGTCAACAACTCTGTAACTGGACGACATACATTAATCTTGGAGTGACTCGAACTGGGGACCTTATGATTGGAAGGCACCGGGGTTAACCACTGAGCTAACACTCCTCGTATATGGAATTATGCTTTTATTATCCATGATACTGTAACGTACTGGATGTATTTCAGGTAAACCCTTATCTCGAGATATTCCCATGCTTAAAGTGACTTTTTATATAAATTTCTAGTTGAAATGAATTTTAGTTTTTGTTTGTAATGCTCTGCATTTCACATCCCACTCCCTCCTCTCAGGACCGAGGGAATCTCAACTGTTCGTTCTTCACGAGTAGAGAGAGATATAACAGACAGAAAAATTTAAATACCATCATCTCGGGAGTGAAGAGAAGATGGCCAATGGTTGATCTGGAGGCTACATGTAGGGATGACATCATGTTAAACAAAGACTTCAAGGTAAATCATCAAAAGAAATGTGTTTATCTTAATGTGAAACAGCGCCACCCTGTAATATAATTAATATTGCGTTTCTTTGAAGCAGCATTTTAAGTCGATTGCAGTACAGGTTTTCAATTCTATTCATAATAAAATAAAGTCATTACAATTTGGGTGTGTGTTTGCATGTGACATCTGCTCGAAAACATGATAAGTCAAAAAGCACCTCTTAGTTGAAATTCACACTTGGTATGTGGATTCTGCTTGGTGAGTACAAGAAACACTGATAAATTGGTAGAGGTCAATGGTTAGTTGAGGTCAACTGAGGTCAAAGTCTGTAAACCTTGTAAAAACGTTCATTTAAACAGTACAACTTGATTGAAGTGCAAAGTTGGTACCTACATTACCCTTGGTTAGTACAGTACAAGCTCCTTATTGACATTGGTGGAGGTCAAAGGTCATTTTAGCTCGCCATAGCTGATAGTCTGGAAACATTGTAAACATGGTAAGTCAAAAAGTTCAATTTTAGTTGAACTTCATACTTGTTATGTAGAACCTGCTTGGTGAGTACAGGAACCCTATTGATATTGGTGGAGGTCAAAAGAGGTCAAAAGAGGTTAAAGTCTGAAAACCTTGTAGACATGATAACTGCTAAGTAAAGCTTGAAATTAACTTTTTACCTGAAAGGTAAGTCTGCAGTTGTGCAAGAACCTTGCTGATCAATTGAAGTCAGTAACGGTCAACACTTTAATAGAAATTTTACTCTTTAATGTTCTTATGCAAAATGTGGCAAATAATCACTAAGCCAATTAACTGGCTTTCTGGTTATGTTTGTTTTCTAATTTGCTATTTTTCTTTTTGGTTATCAATAATATCATTTAGCTTGCTCAATTTTACTCTTTTGAAATTGAGTAAGTATGAACTGATTTTGTTACATTTTTAAAGTCAAGGAGAACAATATGAGATACGGTTGAAATCTATTTTCTCTATCTATGGTCATTGTATCCATTTATTGTCCTGTATTGTGGCACCTTCGAGCACAATATACAACTTTCTTTATTTAAAAGTACTTTTCTTGTATGGTATTCAAGAAAAAATGTTATCAGTTTCTTTTGTCATTTATGATGTTTATTGATTATGTGTTTTATCATATACTCCATCTACTTCTAACGATGTAGTAGTAGTAGTAAGTTGAGTCTCGTCTATCCGACATGCTCAGTGATTAACCTCCACCACGTATCACGATCTTGCGCAAGGTTTATTGCTTCCTCGAAATTGTTAAATGTTAACGTCCTTAAATTGCGACTTTATTTTTCCAAGCAAGTTAGTCACGGGCCTTCCTACTGGTTTAGCAGTATGTCTCAATGCTTCTCTTAAAGCAACCTTTGCTGGAGCGTCCTCCTGGAGTCTTGCTACACGACCGAAAAATCTCAATCTTCTATGTGCGACTATGGATGACCAAGGTGTTTGGTTGGTTTCATTGTAGAGCTCATCGTTTGATAACCAATTGTTATTGGTCCATCTAATGTTGAGAATATTACGAAGTAGTCTCCTTTGAAAAGTGTCAATTTTGCAATCAAGATCCTTTGTTGTGCTAACGATGAGTATTGTGATAATTAAAATGACCCAGAATTTTGGGGTACAGGATTTTTTGTGTGTCTCTTTGATATCTGTTTGAATAAGCTTGCTATTCATTTCAAGTTACTGTCTTCCTGTTTTGAATTTCTTTTACCAGATATCGGGGTCGGCTTCTAGGCTAGGTAGGGATATCGCTTACCACCACTGTACTTTACTACATAGCTGTAACAAAGATATGCTCCTGGAGGTACTCAATGTTAAGTCGGTAAGTGGATATATGTCACAGTGTTTAATAACACTCTATACTTGTGGGACTTACTCAGTGTTGTGATAGTAGTAAGTTGAAGAATGTTTATACAAAGAAAGAAGGTCAAATATGCATGAATTGGGAAGACTTAGTGTTGAGTTATAAAAGCAGTGGAATCTTTTACATTAGTAAGGTATGCATCAAGGGAAATACTCAGTGCTGTCTTGGTATTAGAACATGCTAAAATGGTGAGATATTCGCACACCGAAGTCCTCTTTGTTATTAGTTCGTATTAACTTATGAAATAAGTTCTGTTTTGCTTTGTTTACTTTCTGTCTAATTACCCTGTTCATTGTTTATACTTTCTCTCTAATTACTCTGTTCATTGTTTTCTCTATATATTTCTGATTGATTCTTTTTTCAGTTTTTCAGGGAGTGAAACTCTTCTGCAAGTTCCTTGTTTTTTTTTTTTTTTAGTTTTACTGCCCTCTTTTATTTTTGTTATGTTGTGCAACTTGCACTATTTTATGTTGTTGAAAACAAAGAAATGAAATGTATGGTAAAATTTGCCATTGTCGTTCCTATTGGTTAAAAGTATGTGAAACAGTAAAATTCATGTTCCCATTGGTTATTCCATACAGGATGGCAATACTTACACCTACATGTATAGTGATTTGCCATTGTTGTTGCTATTGGTTAAAAGTACGTGAAACAGTAAAATTCATGTTCCCATTGGTTATTCCATACAGGATGATATTACTTACACCTACATGTAAGGTAATTTGCCATTGTTGTTGCTATTGGTTAAAAGTACTTGAAACAGTACATTTCATGTTCCTGGTGGTTATTCCACACAGGATGGCATTACTCATGCCTACATGTATGGTTATTTGCCATTGTCGTTATTATTGGTTAAAAGTACTTGAAACAGTACAATTCATGTTACCATTGGTTATTCCATACAGAATGGCATTACTCACAAGGCGACTGCCAGTGTACCATCACCGGTCAAGAATCTAGGAGATATGGACGCCCGTGTTCACCATGAGAGCCTCATTCAGACCATCGCTGACCAGTTCTACACTGAGAGGGAACCGTTAGGTAAACCAGTGGTATGTATCGACTAGTGATGACGATTTAAAAGTCATTTGTTCCTATGGCACCGTACAGGACAGTGGTACAGTGGTATTGTCTCTAAAGGAGGCCAAAACATATCGTGCTTGATGTCGTAGAGGTACAGCAACTGAAATGAAAAAAGTTGCCGAAACAGATCAGCAATATCTCATTCCAGTTTCAGGCATGAGCTTTTTCCGCAAATTCCCGGAATATCTGTGATTTCTTTTCTACCTCGGGGACCAAAAACTATTATCCTAACACACTGTAGCATACACAAACTGGAGCCTATACCGCAAATTTTGCAAAGTTCCGTTATTTTTGTTTTTACCCCAGGCTCATCCCTGCAGTTTGAATGATATCATAGGTTTTAATTTTCCGTTTCACATAGGCTAAAATGACTTGAGCAAGTCTAAATAAATATGACATCATGCAGCCGTATGTGTGCCAACCTTTTATGTTTTTTCAAAGAAAAAATGTATTATTTATTAATTACTTTTTCTTTGTTCAAGATGGGTTTTGCAAATGCGGAATCAAAAACTATCTAATCCCTGATAATGATCTACTGATGACAGTGGTTTCCGTTGCAACACTGTCAACAATTCTACCTTAATTGCGTGAAAAGAAAACAGAACAAAGAGAAAGTGATCTGTGATCAGATGGTCGTTTCCTAATTGCTGTCACGACACACCCTAAGCTGTAACTATTGCCACCCGAAGGCCGTCGTCAAAACAGTTCCATTGCGTCAGACAAAGCTAGCACTGCGACTCCTTTTTAACTTCCCATATATTTGTCGTAATAAAACACTTCAGTTTCTTTAGAAGTAGCTTTCGTTTTCGAATCCTCGACGGATGACGTTAATGGCGCCGGCTCCCCTCGAGAGTGATTTTGTCGCAGCCTTTGTTGCGGCCGGTTTCCCCAGGTCGCAAACTCGATCCGTACGCGTGTATTTGCAGTGACTTTTCAAATAGAGAAAACAAGATTTGGGAAAGGCTATCTGCTCTTCAAAGTCATTTTCAATTTGGGAATACAGAGAACAAAGGTTGTTATGACAGAAATGTAAATGTTGAAAATAAGTAGGATGGGATTTCCTGCCTCTCTCTCCCACTCGTGTCGCCGGAATTCAGTGTGGGTAAGGTTGAATACATTGACAAAAATACCTTTCTGCATTTGAAACTAATAGAGAGGGCAGAGATTGCTGGTTGTCGAGTTTTGAGAAACTAGACAGGACCGATATAAAATAATATAGTAATGTAATATTTGCTTTTTATATAGGGCTTTACACCAGCGATAGGTCTCAAAGGGCTTTACAGACGTTATATTACCCCTGGTCAATGATAACCTGTCCCAGAGACAATCCCTCCAGGTGGCTGCAGTCTAATGCTGCACCCAAATAACAAGTTACCTCACAGGTACCCATTTAACCCCTGGGTGGAGAGAGGCAAGTGAGATAAAGCATCTTGCCCAAGGACACAAAGTAATGAACTAGGCAGGAATGGAACCAGCAATCCTTGGATCACAAGTCTGACGCCTTAGCCAATTGGCCACCTCGCTCTAGTGCCCCCTTTTGATTGCGAACTTGGCTCCTGACCCCCATTATATAAAGTATGAATATTTGCATATTACATTTCATTTGAGAGACACAAAATCTCTGTGTTGAATGGAATCATCACTCACTCACTCATTAGGAACAGTCAGATAGTTTTTACCCACATTGATCAGGGGGGTCTCAATATCCATCCCAAACACCTTCTTCCTCCCTGACCCGTTGCCCCTCTTCCCCCCTCCCCTCTTCCGCCCCCATCACGATCTAGATGAAACGGTCATTTGATCTCATTGTGGAGTAAGAGTGTGCTGTGGTGTCTGGATGGCGGTGGTTATTAAAACACATATATTTAATGGATGATTTCTACATGATTTATTCATGCTTAATCATTACAGAAGGCCATATTGTCTCAACGCACAGATTCAGATGAAAATAGTAACAGCATACGGTGGTCTATACAGGCCACTTAGATTAATACACTTGTCACAGGGTGTATTTATAGCTTTAAGTTAGCTCATCAACGTGAGGGCGTTGTGGTCTAGTGGTTAAGGCAGTGGACTTGTGATCTAAGGACTACAGGTTCGAGTCCTGGCCAGATCATTGCGTTGTGTCCTTGGGCAAGGCGCTTTATCTCCATTGCCTCTCTCCACCCAGGTGTACAAATGGGGACTTGTGAGGTAACTTGTAAATATAGTTGTGTGCGCCGGTTTGTGGCTGCACCCTATGGGAAGTCCCAAGGGGGACACGTGGTTGTGGTGCACTGTGGTGTCCCAGGAGAGATTGATTGAATTGTGCACACTTTGGTGTGTAGGTGTGACAAGTTACCAATGACCAGGGTTAGGTTGTAAAGTCGTGTGAGAGGGCCTTGGCCCTGAACAAGACTGTAAACCTAAATATAAATATAAATAAAATCTTTCACGGCAGTACATATCACAGGATGTAAAGCAGTGCTTGGAGCAACAAAAAAAAATTCCATTTTCAATTGGAAGTTTGTGTTTGCATTTTGTGTTCGATGCTCAGGTTTTGTAGACCAAAGAGCAATTCTTCAATCACTGGGCAACTCCGACAAAACTCTGTATTTTGGTTTTATTCCCACGGAAAAGGCCTTGCTCACAGCACGTGTGTACTTGTGTGCTGTGTAGTAAGTATGATGTCTAAGAATGGGTATTTCAAAGGAAACGGTCATTTTTTTGTGTCTGCAGTGAATCAGGAACTTTGGAAAGGAGATTCAACAGCCCAGAAACGTATCAGAGTAATAAACTGACTCAGCTTTGCCTCGTTTATATTTCAGTTAGATTTCTAGTCTCGGTTGGGTTTTTTTCATGGTCAGCAAAATTCTCCCAAATTGCAGTTTATTTCTTAATTCATACAACCAAAGACAATTGGGCCTGAAACAATGAATGTATCTTCAGTTTGTAAGATTTTAACCCCCCCCCCCCTCTCCCACCACTTAATATTGGCTCGTTACCCCCTGAGGTATATTAAAGTTTAAATTGAGAACCACTGACTTATATGAAAAGGTATCTAATTATTTGTGACTATGACATGACTCACAACAAACTTACACCCAGCCATGCAATCTTGAGGAGTGGGAAAACAACACTGCTCAATAATACAATATTTAAAGTACTAGAACCTTTCGTCAGTCCAGCTGTTATTTTATGATATAGGCTTACAATCTTTGTAGTTATAAAGTTCACCCAACTAAATTCAATAAAGTAATCTATACTCTATCTTTCCAATCAATAATTTACTCCCCCCCCCCCCACTCCAATATAACCGCAATATAAAACAAAAAGCAAAACTAGAATCCCCATAAAATTTTCAATGTCTACTTTCTATATGAAAAAAAGTGATTTGATATATTAAACAAAAATATCTCTAGATTCTTTTCAGTATTGCTTTAATCTGTCATTGAAGTTTTCCTGTTTGTATAAATTCGTTTGTTATTTTAGATTGCTCTTCAAAATACAACGAAGGAAAGAGGAAGCTCAAAATGAAAGGCAAAAACACTGTCATGCGATTTCCATGTTATTGCCAATTACCAATTATCCCACGACACACTGACTCTGTCCTGTGCAGACATAGTGAGTGTGTTGTGAAAGTCATAAAAGGAAAGTGAAAGTTCTCGTATTACAATGAAATTGATACGGTTTCTGTAATTTATCTTCATTAACCTCGATAAGTGTTTTGTTTCATCAGGATTTAGGTCAACTTGAAAAAAGAAAAAAAAAACTATGGCATTGTGGCGTTACAGAAGCCATAGCAAACAGTATATGTCAGTATTAACGTCTATGGTAATTGAAAGGCCACGATGCTGTGGTGACCGTTAGCTTAAAGATCTGCTTTATCCGCTCCAATCATAGCAGGCCATAGCTAGGAAAGTTTTGTGAGTACGTAATCGACCTGTAAATCGACCTCAGGCTGAACATTTCGCCTTCATAGCTTCTTAACACCATTTGGCTCTTTGTGTAAACACTGTTTTGAAATATGTCCATGTCTACAGTGTAGTTAATCATACAACCTTCACACAAAGACCCTCATACAAGAAAAAATATGTGGCAGGCATTGCAGACTAATGGTAATAAAGAGGTCATTTTACGACCAAGGCAGGTCGATTACGTAATCTCAAGAAACCTTTCCATGATAGCGTGCTATAGTTGGGGTCTATACAGCAGACCTTTAAAGGAGGCACGACCTCATCCACTTTTATTGATCTAAGCGATAGACATCACACAGTTTCCCCAAACAGCTAAGAAAATATTTTTTATTCCATTTGGGAGATTTACACAGATTTTAACGTTCCTTCAAACACGAGGCAAACACTTGATCAAGTCTAAAATATGATGTCTTCAAGCAGCATTTGCCTCAATTCCATTTTTTTTTTCTTTTGTGTGTTATTTACAGTATTACAATGTTGATTTTTTCTGTCATAGAGATGAGTTTTGCAAACTTGTACTGAATCTAAAGTACCAAAGCTGTTTATGGTGTCCTAACAATGACATTGGTTTCAGGTTCAAGTCTGTGAACAATCTACCGTGAAAATGAGAATAGAAAAAACCCCCGAAAAGAGAGTCAAAAATTAGTTTCAGATCCTATGACATCACAGATTTGTACAATATACCGACTTTTGGACGTGACGTTCAAACTACCATGCCTCTCAAATGGGACGACGGTTTCCCTTTAATTGCCATTGGGCAGAGTTGTCGTTTACAAAGACTTTCTCAATAAATATAAAGCGAAAGAAGATACTGGTATTTTGTTTCCTTTTTAAGCAATACCTGTATATCCTGACCGTATTAAAACTTGGCATAAATTGAAGCCAATCGGTTTGTATCTTTTGCCATCCGAGCCGTACCTTTACGGACAAACAGCGACTCTTGGAGAGTTTCTCCGACGTTTTGCTTCAAGCCCATCGTACCTTGCCCCGACTCATCACGACCTGACCTCGGGTCAGTATTAGCTGGAAAGGTCAAAGTTCAAGTTTGGCAAGCACACATTGAGACTTAAAATTGATGATTTACGAAACAAATTGCCACGTACTGAACACATCAATGCAGGTAAACTGACTGACTCTGATTGTGTGCTTTTGTGTAGCTGTAAACCTACAGTGTTACTCTATTGAAAAAATGAATATTGTATGACGTCAGTGTTATAATGTTTTTACAGTTACTGAACAAGAGATCATTTCTTATTACGTACATTTGCGAGTTTTGATACCCTGGAACACTTCTCTCTCTCTTATCCCGGGAATCACTTTGAAGAGCTCCTTGTTTCGCTTTTCCGCAACCCAGATTCACAATGGAAGGGTAAAAACAGTGCAAATAACTTTCCAGTTCTCGATTAAAGCAAGCCATTTGCTGTCAGCTTCTAAAAACAACAAAACCCCTGTCGTTGCCACGGGAACACAGTGAAGTTTTTAGTCACTTTTAATATACTGTACATTTCTTGTGTTATCAGTTTGTAAGAAGTTGTTTCATGATTTCCAACAGCTGCTGCACACTTACAATGTGAAGCCTGCATGGTTTGGACATTTGAAATTAATTAATAAAATTTCAAGGAAATATCTCACCAAAAAATGAGAAACTACTCTTGTAATATAGTCCAAGATATGTGGTACAATACATGTACAAATATGATATGTACATGCAGATGGAAAATAGTTTTATACTATTTATAGTTTTTATTTTCCATAAAAATCTATGCAGTTCCTGAATTTTATTTACTCAAAATTCCTAAAACAAAATGTGCGTACAAGAATTGCCACAGCATTTTTACACATTCTTCTTTTTCTTTGCAAATTTTATAAATCCGCCAGTGAGTATTACCGTGCAATACCCATAGGTCAGTGTGCCAGGGTCAGCTGACGACAACGGGCCAATCAGATTGGAGAATTTTTAAAAAGTATGAATGGCATAGGCAATTAATATTACAACATTATCAACCTATATTTGAGGAAAGCGTTGATACAGTTGATTGTTTTTCAAATCAAACAGACTTTTTCTTCTGGATAAGAAATATCTGTTTCATGAATAGAACGATATCCAACTGAGGATAAATCTATTTCGCTTTGCATGGTTTGCAATTCGTTAGACACACAGAGCGGCAGCTTTAAAGAAATAATTTGGAAAGTTGAAAAGTTGAAAAGTTCCTGTTTAATTGTCAGTACTAACAGCTCTTCACATCTGTATGCTTTCCGTTTTGCCCGTAGAGTCCCTCCAAATTCATTTTCAAAGTCCTTTCCTACTGGATATGAATTTTTGATTAGGAATGAAAAATTTACTTTATTTATAGACTGTTACTCTAGATATATCGGCAATTATAGATATGGGTACCCCAAATTGGTGTTGGATGCACATATTTTCTTAGTCTTTGTATCCTTGTCGATTAAAAAGAAATAATTTATCAAATTTCTCATTGGACTTGGATTAAGACTGCCAATCACTGGTTGTTAAAAATTTTCAGCAATTTCTCTCCTTTTTTTTCATTTTCTGTGTATGTTCTTGTTTTTGGTTATATTATCGGGAAATAAGTGTCCATTAAGACCGGTAGATGGAGTTACTCTGCAAATATACCTTCATGTAAGGCTCTCTATATTTCCTTTCATTTGCAAATGTTAAATATCATTTGCCAGCTGTAATGTACTAGGTAAAAAAGTCAACAACCAAGTGAACGTTTGAAATTTGTGGAGGATGTTGGGGGGGGGTGGTGGGTGGGGGTGGAATGGCACCAGACTGGTTCGACAGATGAAATACGTATTGGAAATAAATGCCAAATGTATAAAGAATAAAGTACTGTAATTTAAAAAAAAAAAGAGAAGTTGGTTCTCAGGGAATCCTGATCCTCAAAAATGCAAAGCCATCAAATAGTATTATTTTTACCTGGATTAAAGTCACATTTTTCATCTCATATGTAAAATTACAGTAAGTATATCCATAACCCATCCATAACCCATCAGAGGGCTTGACATAATATTTAAAAGGGGCCGGGCAATATTCCATCAGTGGGCTTAGCGATTTGGGGGTGGTGAAGGGGAGGGGGTGATAGGGGGGCACCGATGGACGTAATGGTTTACATGAAAGCGTGTTAAAAGATTGTAGATTGAAAATGAAATAAATGGTGCAGTTCCCTGTAATTATGTGTAATTATGCTCACAGAAGAACAAGAAAATAAAACAAAACTGTTAGCAAACTGCTTATCCACTAAAAGAGCCTGTGTAAGAGAATGTGTAAAAGTAAGAGGACCTGACGTTTCCATCCTAGCAGGATCTTCTTCAGAGGCAGAAGAACAACAAAAGTAGATAACAATGAAATTGAGACATCACAGATGTTCCCCGCATGTGATAAGTTTGTTGTTGTTTTCTCTGATATCGTTATAATCTGAAATGTTGAATAGGTTTACACTTTGAAGTTTTGATTCAGGAAATGTAAAAAAGGGCAACGACCGTACATACAGTTATAAGGGAATCATGGCAATTTTGTGCCATTGTTTGAAGACATTAATTTCGAGGAGTGTCCTGACATTATCATCTCAATGTGCACAGCTTTGATTTAAACTTGATGATTCATAGCATATTTATCTATTCATAGCCTATTTATCCAACTTGGTGATTGTAAGAACCCTTGTGGTAGCTATACACAGCTGTGACTGTTCTCAGTACTAACAAATTTTATCAAAATGCAAGTTGGCTAGAAATACTATTGCTCTATATGTATAACTAATTAACATAACATAAAACACTTGTTAAGATGACATCACTCACTATGTTGTTGCCAAGTGCATAAACACAACATCGTAATAATTCATCTGAGTAAAAATTCATAATCGCCATGCAAAATGCTACGACAATGAGGTTTACAGCTAACGATGCCTAGAAAAAAGAAAAAAACTTCCAGCATATTACTTTAAAAGTAATATATTTTAACTCACTGGAATATCCCTTTTACTGTGCAATGTCGTGACATTCTGCAGGAATTGCTGCTTTAGCTATATAGGTGATCTAGATGAAGTATGAGGGGCACGGACACCAATAATCCATCAGCGTCAAGCGATAACGAAAATTTATGGAATCCTTGTGTTTTCCTTTATTTTTTACAGGTTGTATTAAAATCACTCATTTGTAGCATCAATTTATAATAATTATCATTAGCATTGGCTCTCCACTTGCGCTTATAACGTGTTGTTTTTTCATGTTTTAATCGCCACTTTTTTTTCAAACTTTTGATAAGATAATTATTTTCTTCTCATTTTCTTTAATGTTCCCTACTTTTTTTATTCTGTTCTTAACCCAGATCTATGATGTTGATCCTACCGATGCACAGATTTGGCCAGGTGTGCACAGTTACAGAGAAGAACTTCAAGTGAGTTTTGAGTTTAACATGTAATCCTAGATAAGGTTTGTCATGTATATTAGCAGATGGCTCGCACGCTGACAAATTCAATAAAATTGGCAATAAATTGCAAAACCTTAATAAACGGGGGATATTCCATATGGGGAAATGTTGTAAGACTGCTAGGGAAGACCCGGACATATTATTTCTCGCAGCGGGTTCCAAATGTTATTAACGATATCAAGTTTCATGAGCTGAAAGATGTTTCTTTGAAATTTGCTATTCGACCTTGCTTAATTATACCATGATTAATCTGGAAAGTTTTATATTAAACACAGTGGTTGGGCCTGTGTATCTCCTTGGGAGAGCCAAAAAAGGTGATCTTTAAAGCCATAAATATCCATTTTGGATTCTTGATCAATTTTATTTCTTTCTTTGAAATGTGATACATTTGAAATGTAAGATGGAAATGTTCTCTGACTTCAAAGCACTTATACCAAATTACAATTTTTTTTCTTTTGTAACAATATTTGCATTTGTCTTTGGATAAATGGTTCCATATTTGAAAGGTCGCCACCCCCCCCCCTTTCAACTCCTTCTCTCTTTCAAAAAAGAAAATAGTAAAATATAATTGGAAATATACATATAAACAGAAGATTATTTCCACTTTCAGGCAATTTGGGTAGTTGCCATGGGGATGTATGTTATTTACTCTGTTGTTGCCAGATACATCATGCTTGATTGACTAAACTTTGAAAATTTCCATCGTGTCGCAGAAACAGGATATCGAAT
>KN888350.1:14375-30404 GCA_000934455.1 Apostichopus parvimensis | reverse complement strand
CACTTGTATAAGGTGACCATTTTGTAGAGAACAACTTTCAAAACTTAATAAAAGGTTTATGTTGGCTGGCAATTGTGCTATTTCTATGGGAATGTACGTAAGAGCACGAGGCCAATTTTAGCTGTAACAGGACTCCAAGAGAATTCCTGATTTTGCCCTTATCCGGTTAAATTGCCATTGCATAAATGCGGTCAAAATAATTCTAAGAATACAGATCTGGCAAATGCACTGAGCTTCATACAGTAGGCAAAATAATATATGCATGTATATTAAATTTATTCTGTTGTTTCATGTGTTTAATAGCAAATTATTATTAATGCCCAGTCTGTTTTGGTGGACTGCTGTACATTTAAACATGATTTTAGGTATAAATTCCAAGGGCCCTAGCCTGCCAGTGGGTGCAGGGGGGGGGGGGATGGGTGCAGCTGCCCCTGGAGATTTCCTCTTGCTAAATGAAAGTAGACCTATGATAATGTGAACGCCTGGACATTATGCGCTATTTCAGTTAGTCTCAGCAATATGTTCATATCACTTCCTCTGATTTCATTATTCAGTAAGAAGTGTACAACCTCAAGATTCTAGGCACATATTGTAGGAATGGCCAAATGTTTCTCATTGTTCCTCAACTGCCCCGCCCCCCCCTAGGGATTCTACCCAGGCTACAGCCCTGAATTCTGTATTCAACTCTACAGTACCAGTAAAATTGATATAACTGTCCATTCTGGTACGAACGGATCGTAGTATAAGTTCATCTCCGACCTTTGATCATGTGTTCTTGTTTTTTTTATTTCACATTAGCATTTGGCGAATAATATCTGTTTTATATACATGACATTCAACCTATTCTACATACTGCCAGTTTCGCTAACTTCTGCAGTGACTACTGTAGAATTTTGTGTGAATATAAATGGTAAGGATTCGTTCCCTGGAAAATTTGTAAAAAGTAGAATTAAAATGTACCCTTTCATTTTATTTCGATAGATAACGGTTTTAATAAGCTGATGATAACAATGGTAACACTTCATCCCAAATTCTAATATAGATGTAAATTAGTCTGGAGTTTTCTGTATGTAGAACATGTGATAAGTCTGTGTATCTAGCCTATATACATTGAATGCTTTTTTTGTCAACAATGGAGCACACTTTCTAATGGTTTGCAGTGTCTCTAGATTTCTCATGTTATTATTGCACTTAAAATAGGCTGGGCTAGGCTATATTTCGTGGTAGTCAAGTATATCGTATGGCTGGAGATGGTACGTTGAATGAGACATGCATGACCAGACTCAATCAATTTCTTGATGTGAACTATATTATATTCTATTTGCCTTGATGGCATGAATTTGGACTACATTTTTTGACAAGCTATTTTTAAACAGACTGCATCTGTTGACAAGCTATTTCAATGGACTGCAACTTGTTGACACTCATCGACCAAGCTGCATGAAAACAGGTGGATGCATTTGCAATTTGCAGCACTTGCAGACATCTCTTGTAAAATCTGATAAATTTTAACGCAAACAATAGTGTTACAGTAGGTATGGTTGCAAAAATCTGGCACTGAGAGAGCTGCAGCCTCCATGCAGCCTCACTGCATCTTGACTGCATACAGTAGGAAGTACTGTTTTGTGAGCTCTGTATTACACACCGCAGGTTACAGTACTGCTGCTCTGTAGAGAGGCAGTAGTCTCCAATGGGGTGAGAGAGCCAAACCTGGTCCAACTTGAATTTAGATGTTTATGAATTTTAAAGAAAGAACGTTGCAAATGTTGTGTCATTTTTTAGAAATTACAACGTTTCTGCCCTAGGGACGGAATCTGATTTTAATACGACTTCACCATGGAATAGACAATTGGGTTGTTGGTCAAATTCCTTTTTATATACCATGTTCATGCTTTATGGTGTAAATAAAACATTTATATTGCTCGATAATGATTCCAGCGTTTTTTTTTTTTTTTTGGCAGAGCTGCTGCGCTGCTATTCTCTTAAAGCAGCATTTTGCATTTGGTCGCCGTTTTCTACTTTTTTGACATGTCTATTTAGTTTTTTATATATATCAATCACAAACAGCAAACTAAGATATTAGCCAAGTTTTTCCCTGCCAACGACAATTGACGAGTAATTGAGGATATTTGCAGATAATGAGAAAAGTGTCCACCGACAAATTCCACATTTAAAATTAATTGCATACAGTTCCCCCAAACCCACTAGTTTTAATTCAACCAATCAGAGATGCAGGTTTAGTTATGAGCCGTTGCTAAAAATAGATTCAAAACTTTGCGTTGGTACAACCAGGGAGTTGTTATGTAACTCCCTGGTACAACTGCCATATAGACTGTACACAAATCAAGCATGGTGTCGTATTACGTATTGGTCAATGACGTTCGTAGTGTTTAAATATTCATATCATGGGCGAGGTTTATTGGGATCCCAACAGAAAATATCTTGGAGAAAAACAAAGTTGAGAGTTGTAAATTTTTGGACTTTTATGCCATGATTTGAAGTAAGATCTAAATATAAGCTAGTTATGTATGTCGTTATGGCATCATGGAGTCAGTGAGGTTGAGAAAAATCATAGAAAAGGACGCAAAATGCTGCTTTAATGTGTGTTCCATAAATGAATATCTTTAAGAAACAGATGTTAATGACCTAGTACAAGGAAGTCTGCAAGTTTGAAGCAAAGTCATCATCACTAAAAGTTGCCTAGATTAAGATTTAAAACCATACTTTCATATTCTTTGATTTCTGGTCCCAGTAAAACTGTCAGGTCATTTCCCCGTTCAAGCATGGCTGAAGGAGAGGTCAGTATCATTCAGTACACAGTCATCCTGCCGGGTTAAAAGGTATGCGCCGATGTCGGTGATTTGTAGCGGGTCGTGGAATTCGTAACGCTACGAATCGCCCACACCGTTGCAGAATCGTATCCGCAAAGAAATGCCTGACGGTGCACTTTGAGGGGAAACTTGTGAGTTATAAAAATATCACAATATCAACTCTGTAGGAGAGAAATGAAAATAAACGCCATAAATACAGATCTAATTTTAGCAGCTCTGGAAATCCCTCGCATTGCCGAAGTAAGGGATAATCCCCACCTTTTTAAAAAGCGAGGTCTTTCCATGAAAACTTAAGTTGAATGCACTCGACAGGCACGTGACTCGCGTACATCTGAGACTCAGTGACAGTCCCAGGCAAGGCCAGCCGCCAGAGTTCCTAATTCGAAATTGAATTGAAAATTTTGTTGAATGCCCCATCTCGTAGATCTGTATTCTACATCTGCACCCTAGCAACTGTCAAACCTGCAGCCTCTTCCCTTAAAGTGCCTAGAGT
Organism: Apostichopus parvimensis; assembly: GCA_000934455.1. Classification (NCBI taxonomy): domain Eukaryota; kingdom Metazoa; phylum Echinodermata; class Holothuroidea; order Aspidochirotida; family Stichopodidae; genus Apostichopus; species Apostichopus parvimensis. The sequence continues at coordinate 27,080 of KN888350.1, read as the reverse complement.
ATTAACTGAGCTCTGTGTTTAAAGGCATTAAAGACTCGCCCCAAACCGCTGGCCGCGCACTGAAAAAGTTAACTTTCCGTTGCTTGCAAGTGAAGTTTTCTTCTTGTCTCTACAAAATGCAGACAGTAATGAAACGTGATACCTTGTTATCTTTTATCTAGACCTGAGTTGTCCATCGCTGCTATGTACACTGTGTTGTGGGTATTTACTATTGACTGTATACTAGTGTCTAATTACCGACGGTAGCAAGCTGTGTGTGTATTTTCTGGGATCTATGGTGGTGTCTCACATTTCTGTTACACCTCATTCGAAACTATGGCAGATTACCGGCATGAGACGTTTCTTTGTGCGCGAGTCTTCACACCCTTTAAGGGAGTCCAAATCTGAGTGACATTTAGTGAGAGCCCTGGGAATATGGTGCCCACTATCTACCCCATCATCAGTGTGATTGCTCTGAGGTATAAATGCACTGCACTGAATTCCACTGTTATGAATAATAGTTTTTGAGTTCCTAGATTTTGATTCCTTGGGTCCTAGTTTAGTACCGTCGTGATTCCGATTCACGGCGAGAGTCTTGGACTGAATCTCTTCATTTCCGAGTCTAATAATAGTCACATGATTGTGGTTTATATAGTCACACAAAGTCTTTCTCTGTTTCCCTTTTTTCTTTCTTTTGCAAATTCAAAACCTATATAAGTTAGAGCACTTGGCCTGATCTTTTGATCCCAGCAAGATCTTCTTTCAAAGTCGATCTGTTAAAAGGACACATGTAAAAATAAACATATCCACGGGTCTACAACAAGTTAACAACTACAGTTAATCGGACGATTGGACAAATGGTTCCAGGGTGAAATTGGACCGAACGGAGGTCAGTGAGATGGGAGGAAAGAGGAGGAGATGTAAGAGCTGATTTAGAGGGTTGTAACAACCTACAATGACTACAAACGACTACAAGATTAAAACTTGAATGAACTTGAATATACTTCATACTTTTGTACAAGGATCCCGTTTTTTCACCGGAACTCACATTACAAACAATTCAGTTTGGAGGTTTGTCAAACCAACCAAGGTTTACTCAGAACTATGAAGTTTACTCAGAACTATGAAGTTTACTCAGAACTGTGGAGTTTACTGAGAACTATGGAGTTTACTCAGAACTATGGAGTTTACTCAGAACTATGGAGTTTACTCAGAAATACGAAGTTTAACCAGAACTACAAAGTTTAACCCAGAACTACAAAGTTTACCCAGGACTACTAAGTTTACCCAGAACTACTGTATGCACTGTAGTAAAATTAGAACTGATGTATCTCTGAAACTTCTTTGACCATAATAATTTTTATTAGGAAGTTATAAATAGTAAGACTGCATATCAATCTAAAACTTTTGTTGCATGCATACTACTTCACTCATATAGTTATGTTGTTCCATTATTAAAATGATAAAACTTTGCAATCTTTCTCTTTGTTTGTTTGAAACGGAAACTTGACTAGTCAGCATTTTTATGAATTTTTAAGTATCAAATATTTACCACAATCATATGCCTATAGAACTGTGTTATAACTACAGTACTGTACTCAGTTGTGTGTCAAAAATTGTTCATTGGTAGAATTTTAGTCAATTTCAAGTTTTTGCCTTTTACAACTCAAACATATTACTTCTTGAAGTAATTTCCTCCTCACTGAGAAAGATTTTATTTCTTCTAATGTTGGCAGTTTCATCATGACCAGGAGATTCTCTCCTACCCTAGGTTCAGTTATATTACACCTAAGTGTGATTTTTATTGACCCTTAGAGAAAAGTCTGAAGTCAACAAATGTGGTCGGTTTCAAAGTGGCTACTTAAAAGGAAATGGATGTAAATACTATCGGACTGGTTGTACTAGAGGCAGTATTCCATTTAGATTTAACCGTAAATTCTAATGATGCTTTTAATCTTTCTATTAAATGATTGCATCACATTCTAGTCATTCTTTTGGGTATACTGTACTTATTTGAAAGAATTCCAAATTCTGGTTTAAGACTCAGTCCGATCCTTAAAGTTGAAGAATTATTTAAGCGTCTTCTTCTGTTAATGATGCAAACTATTGAAGAAACACGAGAAGGCTCTTCGAACAGAATACAAGTTGAAACAGTACGTTCTTTTCTGTCCCCTGGAAACATGTTTATTATTTATATATGAAACAATTCTTTACAAAGTGTTGGTTTTTGCATAATTTAGCATTTTTAAATTACCTTCATTTAAGTATGATCATCAGTATGAATAAAAGTACGATTACAGAGCTCTTTATAATTCTCCACAGTCACAAGAAAAATGCCCATTTATTAAAGAATTCTACACAACTTGTTTGAATTTTGGCTTTCAATGTAGACAAAAAAGAAGCTCACATTGGACCTGGAGGAAATGTTCGAGATACAAGGTTACTTCTCGAGTAAAGAAATATTTTATCATGTTCTTCATGACGAGAATTAGTCCATTTACCATAGGTTGCATTTTTCAGCTCTCTTGACCTCAACTTACTGAAACTTTATCTCTCCTGCAAACAGACTGGTGAGTTTGGAAGAGTTGATTTGTGCACACCTTGCCATGTCTGCCTTTATCTGATCTGATAGTGATTTGGCTACTGGCTGAGTGAATAGTTGCATAATAGACGGATAGGCAGCTCAACTAAGGTGCGAAAAGATGGGATTGATCACTCAGCTAACCAACTGGAAAAAACCTGTCGTTCAATACAAATGGTGGGATTTTGGATGCAACCTCTGGCTAATGGACACTTTCGCAGCATGTTGACATTTGAACATGTGACATACACACACTTAAAATGTCACCTCATCATTTTGACAGTGTTTAGCCAGGATATCAAATTAAGTTTATGACATTTGCAACAAATCATATGACTTTCTCAAAGTGGAACTGGAAATGCAATCTGCAGTGAACTATTGTAAACTGCCCCACGCAAATTCAGTGTTTTTTTTTTTAAAGTCAATTTTTTTATAGGAAATAAAGTGCAAAGGATATCTGTGGTTTAGTACATGTGTATCTTAAACATTCCATGTATATGAACAACACGTATAAAGTCTATAAAATACAGGAGAAAACAGTTCACTTCTACGGCAAATATAAACAGTATGAAAGGAATATCATAAACACGGTACTTTTGAGCGTAAGTGTTGCTCTCGACTCAGGAGATCGTTACCGATCCAAAATGTCATAATTGCAGATGAAACTATATATATATATATATATATAAGTATATATATATATATATATATATATACTACAGCAAGAAGCAAGGCTACGACAATTGCCTTCATGTATTTACTGTTCTTCAGTCACTCTACATTCTGAACTTATAATAAAAAAAGTATAAAAAAAAATGTTTAAAATGGAAAAAAAATTGCACATATTAACTATAGTACAAAATATATATATTTTAATGTTAACATTTCATAGTACATAGTTGCCACCCTTCCCTTTCCTTCTTCTTTTTCTTATTCTCTGTCATTCCAAACCCCTCTCCTCACCCCACCCTCCCCCTCCAAAATCTCCTCTTCTCCTGTGTTGAATCCTAAACCACATGTGTACGGTACACATAAAAACAAATGTGTAATAAAGAAAAAATTCAATTGCACATAATTGTTGAGTGTATTACAAAATACATACATGTGCTAACATTTAACAGTACATAGTTGCCACACTGTCTTTTTTCTTACTCTTGCTGTTCCTTAGCCCCCACTCTCTTCTCTTCCTATTCCCCGCTATCTCCCCCCCCCCCCCCCCGCTGCCCCCTCTGTATACACTCTCCTAACAAATGTGTAATAGTCAAAGAAACCAATTGCATGAATTTATTAAACATTCCAGTACAAACTAGAAGATAAGTCTATCCAGAGGTTACTACAATACATAAGGCTGGTCCCCCCCTCCCCACCCACCTCCATTCCCCTCTATTACCCCTCTCTTCTCCCTTTCCTACTTTACCTAGAGCTGATTCTCCCTTTACTTCACCCCGGTCTTGGACCCCTGCATTTTCCTTTGCTGTTGTCCTCATGCGACAGTGGTGAATCTCAAATATATATCACACCATGTGTAATTTTCCTTTGCTGTTGTCCTCATGCGACAGTGGAATATCTCAAATATATATCACACCATGTGTAATTTTCCTTTGCTGTTGTCCTTATGCGACAGTGGGGAATCTCAAATATATATCACACCATGTGTAATTTCCCTTTGCTGTTATCCTCATGCGACAGTGAAGACTCTCAAATATATATCACACATGTGTATTCAAGATGGAGTTCAGGCAAGGTGTGGACGTCGTATGCTGTGGAAAATATTCCATGATGCGGTTTCTTTTAAACAGTTTCTTGACCGCCTTTCTGTACTTTGAGTTCATCACTAGGTAAACGAATGAGTTTGAGAAGCTGTTCGACATGGCCAACCAAGCACTAATAAACTCTACATTCTCATCAATGTGGTCCACCCAACCAATAGCTTCCAAAGAGACCGAAATTGCCGTCGGCGCCCAGCATAGGTTGAATACGACCGTGATGATCAAAAGAGTTAAGACGGCTTTGTTACTCTTACTAGACAACATGAAGCAGGTGTCCTTCTTTTCCGCGCTGGACTGATGCAATCGACTCAATCGTATCAGCTTTGAATGCCTCAGCGACGCTCGGATGATGGGACAGTAAGCCGCTATCGTGACGAGGTTCGTCGGAACGAATATGAAAACGAACAGTACGAAAGTCAACGGGCCGATTTCAGAGTAGTGAACGGAGCAGAGGAAAGCGTCCTCGTTGTAGTAACTGAACTCCTTGCGGCTTTCTTCACACAAGAGTACCAGCGCATGCAGACCGGCCGGAATTATCCAGGATAGCGCCACAAACAGGTAGGTCTTCCTGGGGGTCAGGTGACGCCGGTAATCCATCGGACGTAAGATGATGAAGTAGCGGTCGATGCTGATGAGGGCCAACGTTATGATGGACGCCCCGCAGCAGGTGCCCCCGATGAACGAGGTCGCAGTGCACATGGCGTCCCCGTACGGCCACTCGGAGAGATCCGCGGCCGACGGGTAAACGGCCAGGACGGTGAAACTGAGTCCGATGCAGCAGTCCACCACGGATAAATTCTTCAGGAGTACGGTAGTGGAGTGGTGCCAGAGCCGACTGGAATGTAAGACCACGATGTTGATCACATTCCCGACGAGAATCAGAAGCGACGTCACAACGATGAAGGACGTCTGTGCGACGATGAGCGCCGGGTGTCGCTCCCACGACGAGCTGTTCGACACGTTATCCGAGTTAGACATTTCCATGAATTTTGTTTAGTCCTAAAATCTAGTTCACTAAATACACACAATCCATGGGTTATATATATGCCGCTGGCTTTCTACTAAATATAAACTTCAGATAAACTTTTACCATTTCCTTCTTTTCATTTTGCTTTGCCCAAGAAATTCTTATTCACAAGTCCTCTTTTGGGATCAATGGGCATGTAGTTATTTCCCAAGTTTTTTCTTTCTTTCGGTTTTATTTTTGGATGAAACTTAACTCCAGTTAAGAGTAAATTGAAACCTCCAAAGGTGAGTAAAGCATCGTATGAATGAACATCTTTAAAATGTTGAATTGTTCCTTGTAACCTCTACTAAAGTATGGGACTTTTGATCAGCAGCCGAAAATGGACGAATATTCCAGACGTCAATATCTATAACCTCATGACGATGCTGCTCAGATTATCTTCTTGTACTGCGATGCTGTCGATAAGAAAACAGCTGTACAGTTAGTTTCATCCAAAGAGCTAGATTATGTAATGCGATGCTTTCGATATAAGAAAATAGCTGTACAGTCAATTTCATCCAAAGAGCTAGATTATGTAATGCGATGCTTTCAATATGAAAATAGCTGTACAATTAATTTCATCCAAAGAGCTAGATTATGTAATGCGATGCTTTCGATGAGAAAATAGCTGTACAGTTAATTTCATCCAAAGAGCTAAATTATGTAATGCGATGCTTTCGATAAGAAAATAGCTGTACAGTTAATTTCATCCAAAAAAGCTAGATTAAGTACTGCCATGCTGTCGATAAGAAAATAGCTGTACAGTTAATTTCATCCAAAGAGCTAGATTATGTACTGCGATGCTGTCGATAAGAAAATAGCTGCACAGGTAATTTCATCCAAAGAGCTAGATTATGTAATGCGATGCTGTCGATAATAAAATAGCTGTACATTTAATTTCATCCAAAGAGCTAGATTATGTACTGCGATGCTGTCGATAAGAAAATAGCTGCACAGTTAAATTTCATCCAAAGAGCTAGATTATGTAATGCGATGCTGTCGATAATAAAATAGCTAATTTCATCCAAAGAGCTAGATTATGTAATGCGATGCTGTCGATAAGAAAATAACTGTACAGTTAATTTCATCCAAAGAGCTAGATATATTTGCCTTGTCTATACAAAGGTTGAGATGTGTACAAGACATACGATGTATAAACTAAAGGTAATCCTGTCCAACGTAAAAGTAAACAGTTCAGCTTTCTGAATGACCTGTGTTACTTTTTCAACCTTGAGATAAATTTAGAAAAGATAAGAAGAAAAAAAACCATCAAAAGGAAAGTCCAAACAAAGACAGCCTCCTGTTTGAAAAGTAAAATATCAACAGATTGCTTCCAACTTTTCAATACCCACACAGCTGCTACAGTACTAGGTATATAAACCTATTCTATGTCTTGTGCTTGTGTGCATACAATAGGATCCCTCTGGTTTTAATGAAGATTTTGCCTCCACGGCTCTCCGATCGGTAACGTGAGCTATAAATTCACAGTGGCCCGGTTTTTTTGTTTTTTGACAAAATCCTACTTAAATGGGAAAAAAAAATGCATGCATTCGTGGTCAGTGAAGCAAAGAGATATATATAGGACACACTAGTAAAGTGCTCTTGATTGAAAATGGCTTGCTAGTGAAGCATAAATTCAATGAAACAAACAGGGTCATTAAATAAAAGGTGTTTGGATTTTTTCTCTTCAATTTGTTGACAGATAATTGCTTTTTAGCATGATTATTATTATGATTATTATGATTATTATTTTTGTTGTGTGTATCTTACCTTACATTCCAGACTTCTCCAAATATAAATGTCCTGTAAACTTGCCGCTGCTTTTGTCATGTGATTGCTTCGCTAAAAGAGATCAAATCACAGTTAACCGATGTACTCTAGGTTTGTTTGGACAATGCTACGGTACGAGGATAATTATTCAGGTATCTACTGTATATCCTCACAGTGTTGATCCAGCTTCAGTACAAAATATTAAAATTAACTCAAGCTCTCCTTGTAGGAATTTCTCTCTGTATATCTGTTTGTCTGAAAGTCTGTCAATAGGGTATAGACTGCTCGGAACTCCTCCAGTATTTATACAGATCACATACAAAAAATCTCCTGCACAGTTTTCCCACCGTTCGAAAAAGTACAAGCTTTTTGTTTGCTTCTTTTTTTTTGCTCTTTCTGGCGTTACCAGAACTCAAAATTTACAGTCACAACAACTATTACCAGCTTTAGTTTTGAATGAGCACTTAACTGTAACGTTAAAAATTGTTTTATGCAAAAATTGCTCTGCTGTGCCTGGCTGTATGCATCTATATACACATATGTTCTCTATATTCCTTTGCACACTCTCTCACTCTTTCTCTCTCTTGTTGCAGTTGCACAAGTCTATTTCACTTCCTCAAACCTATTAAGTGCAATTGTATTTATAGCTTTCTCGCGACTGTCGACTCTAGCAACTTCTCTGTTGATGTCGTTTTGTTTTTTGTTTTTCTGGACGGCAACGAAATGTAAGTAGAATGGGTTGCCACAATTAACAGCTGTGGTTGTTATCCAGCCATAGTCAAAGAAATGAAAGTACTCGCGGACTTCAACTTTAGTGCTTCCCTCGGCATCGCTGTTTTTCGTTTTCCTTTTCCTCTCGCTACGTAACTTTCTCGAATGAACTCGCCGTTTCAAACTCAATGTTTTTTCCAGTTACGATGACGACTGTAACAGTCAAAATTTGGTTACACTACTCTTGGCACCCGAGTGTCAACACGACCGACTCAATGAAATGTCTTCAATTAAACAGGAAGGAAGCCAGCCATTTAGCAAGATTAATCAGAGCTCTGAAGCATAGAATGTTGCATTCTTATCCATTTGCAAACTAGGCTGTTATTTGACTAATTCAGACCTTGTCCAATCAGTGGAAGGGGTCTCTCTTCGAGCCGTAAAAGGTTTTATCGTACAATTCAATGACTATCTTATCACATCCTCTTCCGTCCCTCTCAAGATAACCCCAAAAAAAAAAAGATAAAGAAAATGGAAAAAAAAAAGAAGAAAACTCACAGAGGTCTGTGTCGATTAAAGCAGTCATGAATATTTATTGGAACGAAAGTGATCGAAAGACTGTTGTAAAATTAATGAAATTAACGAACCTATCCGCTCGGGTAATAAGTTTAGTTTGCGGGTCATTAGCGATTATGTCATCTCATTTAACAGAAGGTCTGAAATGTTCAGAAACTCAGCGTTGCTATGTAGCAATCAGATTTAGATTGATAGCCTACTATACTTTCATAACATAGGGAGGTTGCATGTATAGGCTAGCTTGTACCTATAGACTTTAGCTAGCCTAGCCTACTTCTACTACCGCATAGGAGATTCAGGGCTAAAGTTGTCACTTACTGCTAATTATAATAATAATAATATTAATATATTCATTTATATAGCGCAATAATATGCAAATACATTTCTATGCACTTTACAATCACAATATTACCCCTGTCAACGATAACCTGTCAAACATAGAGACAATCCCTCCACATTGCAGCAGCTAAACAGCGCCCAGCTGACAGTTTTATCTCACAGACCTGTCCTTATTTATACACCTAGGGGAAGAGAAGCAATGGAGATAAAGTGCCTTGCCCAAGGACACAACACAATGATTTGGCCAGGGCTTGAACCTGCAATCCTTAGATCACAAGTCCACTGCCTTAACCACTTTGACCACAATGCTCTCTGTGCTAACAATGGGCTAATCTTGACTTTTTGAAATCCTAAAATTAATATACTTTTAACCAATATTGTTATTAATTTAAAGGTGATAGAAACCCAAACAGCTAAGATAAATTTTATTCCATTTTTGGAGATATCCTACTGTAGCATAAAAGTTGTGTCTGGGAAACTGTTAAATCTAGCTGTGATGTCATAGTGATGTCATAGTGACATGAGGATCTGAAACCTCTTACTCGTGTCCGTTTCTCTTTCGGTTTCAGCCGAGGTGGAAAGTGAACAGTGTTGTACCTATAAGAATAATAATAATAATCAGCAGTTATTTTAACAACGCTTAAGCGACTACGAATGCGGGAGAATTTGAACCCGCAAGGGTTTATGAATTACAACTTACAGGTCGGGTCGCTCACAAATTTAACATTTAAACTCAGCTTTGGAGTCTACAATTTATGTAGAAAGTCATTTCAGATGGGAAAACCATAGATTGCTCTTGGATGAAAAACCCACCTTACTATGACCCGGCTGGATATCAAACCCAAAACCTCCCGATTGCTAAGCCTCGTCGCTTCAAATGCCATTGCCTTTATCCACTCGGACACAGCACCGGCCACAGCAACCTGAAACATGCCATCATTAGGTCATGTAACCAGCTTCAATATTTTCAAAATTCGGCATTTGCAAACCCACAAGATAAAATATACAGACTTTGCAAAAATGAAAAATAAACTTAAAATAATGAAGCACATGTGGCTCGATGATGTCATACTGTGGCTTTATGATGTTTTAGACTTGATCAAGTCTTCTGCCTTGTGTGAATAAACATGAAATCTATGATACCTCCCAAATGGAATAAAGATTTCTTTTGGCTGTTGGGGAAGTTGTTCAGACAGATTTCTCTATCCCGTAGATCAATAAACATGCTTAGGGTTTGTATCTCATTTAAAAGTATAAATTTATTGACTTTAAATGTGAAGTTAAAAGTGGTTATTCCCTTACTTTAGATGATTTCTAATCTTGTCAGCATTCCTTCATTAACCCATGCACATTTCAAGGAAAATTTCTGAGAAATATTTTTAAAAAGTGAGAAATTGAAACCTTGAATTTATAGTTGAGAACCAATAAATCTGTCACTCTTTATAGTCATCTTCAACTGTCTGCTCATATTATCATTGAAGAATTCAGTCTAACAAAATAATTCTAAAGCTTTCAGATTTTCTTATTCGATGGTGTACTTAACTTCTATCGTCGTGTGCCATTCATTGGTTGGATGCATTACCCAGGGATGTGCCCACGCTGGGCGGCACTGGGCGGCCCCGCCCAGCACTAAAAATTACTGCCCAGCACTGTCATAAAAATCATGAATCCCGCCCAGCACTATTTTCATCTAAAATCCCAACATTCCTAACAATATATTCAACATAAATTGGGCCTAGCCTATGCCAAAATCATACAGACTAATAATGCATCAATTACGAATGCGAGAAACATTACTTACGGCTCTCAATCGGTCCCTTGTAAAATCTCTTTGAAACAAACTAACAACTTTTACCAGGTACGTAATATATTTCACTCCAAAAAATTAAAAAGTGTAAATTGTTAGCAAAACTAGTACTTGTGTATGTGCTAGAAAAGCTACACAAGTGCCAGCATTTGGCATCTGAGCACCTTAAAAAATCGATAAATTCTCAAAGGGGAGGGGGAAACCCCTCCCCCTTAGACCCCTCCCTCAGTATACCCGGCACTCAGGAAATCCTGGGCACATCCCTGATTACGCAACCATAACATGTCTGTACAGTAATGTACTATTAGAGTTTCATCTCTTTTATCTGGATATACTATTCAGTTCAGAGATTTAATTTAGCAGTGATTTGGTCTGTTTGTTGTATGTATTGTTTTAGATCCTCCTGCAAGCAGGAACTCGCGAAGAAGCCATCGTTGCATGGCTTATCAAAGGCGCAAGCTGACCGAAGTCAGTCTCTTAGATTCATATTTAACGCCCATGATTATGAATTGTCAAATTGTCAATAACTCTGTAACTGGACGAAATACATTAATCTTGGAGTGACTCAAACTCAGGACCTAATGTGATTGAAGTCTGTCACAGAGCCAAATCACCCCCCCCCCCCCGCAACCCACATAATAAAAGTAGCTATTCTTCAGAGCTAGACCAGTCTTGTCTAATATGTGCTAAAGTTCTCTACCTTGATCAGATTTAGCCTAAATCTGTAAAAAAAAGCCTATATAGCTACCAGACTAAATCTCGAGAGAACTTTGTTCCCATGTTTACCAATCGGCTAATTCATTTCCTAGCGTACCTGTTTCTAAGAAAGTTTATGTATTTTTGTCGAGCAATCTTCTTCTTTTAAATGAGTTTTTCGGCTCGGCTGCCTCTCCATACATTTAATCTCTTTGATGTTTTCATCATCCGGGTGTGACAAAACTCTAAGAGGCCTAATGCCACTCTCAATAACCTCTTGCATCGTCTGTCCGTGCGTGACGTCAATTGACAAGGCCTTTTCATCAAGCTCGTTAAAAAGTCCTTCTGCTTTCGCTTTGACAATAGGAGAGGAATAAACACTTTACACCCACATGATTAACCTTTGCTCCATTGAATGCAACACGCCTGTGTGCCACTAAATGTTTATCTTTAATTGAAGCCTTGATCGAAAATAATCAGCCCAGTTTGGTGATGAAGAACATTTCTTTGTGTGAAAAGTCAGTCGAGTGATGGCTTGGATTCTTCCGGAAGGTTTTGTTATATATATGCAAAGCTGTTTTGAGCTTTACGTCCTATTTACTGATAAGGCCACTTTGTTCCGGGTATTTTTTTTTTTTTTGAAAGGGAAGGAAATTTTTTGTGGGCAGTTCTTTTCTATGTCATGAAGCTGGCCTTTTTTATCAGGAAATAAAATACTTTGCTCTGGGAGGCTTAGCTTCCCATATTTATTATTTATTACTACGTGATGTTTTAAAAATGAAGAGAAGGAAAACAGAAAATGATTGGAAATGCAAAGAATGATTGGTTCAAAGAAAATGGGTTTGAAATGTCAGTGGCATTAGGAATACAAGTCCAGAGTGCCATCATGAAAAGAAAAAAGAAAATCTACAAAGATTGAAAAGGCAAAGAATGATTGGTTAAACAAACAAACACATTTGAAAATTTTGGTGACATGATTAGAAATACAAGTCCAGAGTGCCATCATAGAAAGAAAATGAAAATCTACAAAGGATGAAAAGGCAAAGAATGATTGGTTAACAAATAAGATTTGAAATGTCGGTGACATCAGAAATACAAGTCCAGAGTGCCATAATAAACGGCAGAAACTTAAAGGACACATGATGTAAATTTACAGATTTTATTTACAGATAATAGTTTGGTGTAAATTGTGGTATAAATTTGAGTTTCTACTTTGATTCATTAATTTCATCAGTTGACAGTCAGCTGAAGAATAACAGGGAGAAATTTGTTGGCAAAAGTTTGAAAACGTTGCGATATGCTTTAAACAAGGAAGACAGTCTAGTCAAATTTAAAAGGGAGAGAGATCTAGGTAGAGCAGAGATGTTGGGAGGGAATGTAGGGACAAGCTGTGCAGGAGGGGACCGGTTAGGGAGGGATACATAACTCTGGCTACACTGCGCACAAGCAGTGTGTGGTACAGGTGAAAAGCCAC